>JASDQU010010651.1:127732-146780 GCA_032191745.1 Picea mariana | reverse complement strand
CAACTTGTCCTCAACATCCAAGATACGTAAGCATGTGGAAATTATATAGAATGTTAGCATATAAACTAGCATAATCCATTAAAATGCATAACAAATACGCCCATGGAAAGTAATACAAATATTTGTGACATATAATTGGACGAGAAAAGAGTATTTCTATTAATGTAATCAACATAAGTACATAGGTGACAAACTTATGTAACGACATATATCGAAACCGAGAAACTAAGTCCCTCCAGCTAGGACTTCACCACTTCAATCATCCATAAAGGCAAGGTCACAAGTAGTAGGAGTCAATGAGGTTCTCCATCTCAAGATAGGAAGATCTTGGGGGATGAACATAAGAAGTTCAGACTTTCAAGGATAAAGGGATGCGGAATCAATATGAGGTGAAATTTTTCCATAGTGTCTTTGCTCTCAATGATGAATTCTCCTCCTCAAGGCTTGTATATGGCTCAATTTATAGCCTTCACATGGAATTGAAGGGTCGATTCAGAGCGTTTCCAGTATATGGAAGGTTAAGGATTATGGATCTCATGACATGGCATGGAAACTTGACATCTTTTTTAATTTTTTAGCATAAAACTCGATGTATGCGGGTTGTAATGGAGCAATCTACATATACGCAGGTTGTCTAACTATGACTCGTGTATATGGACAAAAACAATTACTTTTGACTCTGGAGTTAGAAAAATGGGGGATTTGAGTATGTAGAGGGAAATGGGAGGACATCAAAGCAAGATGCATGGAGTGTTGAAAATTTTTATATAACAGATGCTCCCTAATGTGTGAGGTCAGAGGAGTATCCACAATGGCCAAAATACATTATAATTCCTGCAAGTGGAGTAATAAAGACTCAATCGGAAGAACTAGTTACTCATGAGAATATTACAATTCATATTGGCTCTGTAAACATGGTTTCCAATATGAACTACATTCCATATCCATGTGGATATATATCAAACAATTGTTCATGGCCATGCATAGGCAATACAAAGTGGACATATGCCATAGGATTTCATAGTCATGAGCAAGGCACAGTGGAGTCCAATCTCAAAATCAACAGAAGATATATGTATATAATGGAGTACAATCTGATCTTCCATGATCATTGAAGTCATATAGGTATTGTTCTTATGCAAGACAACAACAGATATTGGGTGTTTCTACTGTAAACTAGAGGTCTTCTACATTATCCACTAAAGATTAAATTCTACATTATGTGAATAAAGGAGTTGAATTCGAACACAATGAGACTTTATTTTATTATCGGTCATTGAGGTATATCGTTAACAAATGTGAGACAACCCATCTATAATGAAAGTAGGCGTCAAAGAACCAATTACATTCCACAAGTATGAATAAGGGTGTTGAGGTCAAAAACTTGAAGAATCCATCGATCAGGAGATTTATGTATCCCCAACTATCAATGGCGGTATAACCCGTCACTGATGCTTGCAAGCCTCTAGGTATTGATAGGACTCTAGATCTTGATTCCAAAATAGATGAGTTGAAGTCTATGGAAGGAGACCCATTGAAAGGAGATAATTAAGGCATATATAATCATCCAGTGCGAGGTACAAAGAAATATATTGATTATTAGGAAGAACTTGGACGAATAGGATGTTCATGAACCAACGACCATATGTGTCTATTTCATGCACCAGATGCTAGTACATGAAATAGACCCTCTAACTAGCAGCCAATAATGAAAATTGCTGACAAAGGTGAGGAAACCACCAATAAGGATAATGGAATACATGGAATTTCATGAATCCCAATGTGTGAATAGATTTTTTGTCTTCAAACATAAGGGAAACCCCCCAGTCAGCGACCAATGAGGATATGTCATATGTTGGTTTCAAGATCACCTACCAATGATGAAAGTAGGTCCAGGGTGCAAGGTAGGAAAACAACTTCATGTTATTCTAATTTTCACTTGTAAGGGGATGGTTGTTATTAGACAAATTGGTAAGTGTGGACACAAAATAATCTCCCTAACTTCAACAAGAAGCTAGAACAAAACAGGGCATAATATGAACTTATCCTTAGATTTCATTGTCATATAAACTAGTTCAGAGAGGGACAAATGACATACCTTTTGAATGGCGTTTGATCCTCGCTAGTTTCATCCTTTTTTCTCCATATTTGGATTCATGAGATGGTGAACCTATTTAAGAAGCACAAAACAACAAAGAGAGAGAACAAAGATATATATATATATATATATATATATATATATATATTCCAATGAATTCTATGTATAAGATCAAGGAATTATACAATAAAAGTAAAGACACCTTTATAGGGAATAAATGTATTGTTGCATTATATTAAATGAAAGTGGATAATACAACCCATGCCTTGATGTTGCAAGGTCCCTTCCAATGGCTCTTTGATTCAACACACACACCTTTTATCCAATGCCTTTGATGAATAACATCCACAACATAACTTGGAGAGATAAAACAAAGCTATCTCAAGTATAATCTATAGCATAATTCTTCATGCATAAGCAAGCCTTAGCCTTTTCCATGAGACATCACTCTTTATATAGGGTGAAAGAGGGATATATGAGGAGATTAGGATGATCCCACTAAATCATAGAAGCGAGTAAGATCCAAATCGATCAGAGGCCACCTCATCTTCTAGAAGATTCCCTTCTAGAACCTTCGTGAATTTCACTTTTCCTCTTGTTTAAGCATCGTTGCACCCTATACACAAGAAACCTGCGACAATGTCGCAGTCTAGTTTTGGTGCAACATGTGACGATCAAGCATCATCACACCCCAAGCATAGAGTAGGGTGCGACGATCTCCTTTGACATAGTTTTTAAGGAAGAAAATATAATCCACTTTTCTCATGGAGAAAGTCTCTTTTAGTGTTTTCAAGGAACATGGAAGTCAGTCATGCACATACTGTCAGTTGATCACCGGGGTGACTAAAATAATGTGTAATAGAATGCCCCCCAAAGTATGAATTTGGAACCTGTAACAACCGAAATACTTTGTAGAATGTGTGTGTTGAAAACAAGGAGTGCATCGGTCGGGAACCTACAAACAATCAAGCATATGCATAATAATATACCATCTTCTGAGGTAGGCATTCCCATACTCAGACTACAAGTGACCCTATTCATAAGTGTAAAGGGAGTCATGGCCACTAAACATACAATATGGATCCATTTCATCACGATTCGTCATATCCACGAGAAATACACTATGGATCTATGCTCTTTAAGAATTCAAATTCAGACATAGCCACAAGACATACACAGTGGATCTATGCATCAGTACAAACTCATGAATACTCCATCGCAACCTGGACTGATATGGTGAGATCTGGGGTCTTCATTTCCATCATCCCGAAGTACGAATCTAGCCATGTGATTACAGGTGTCGAAGTCGAACATGGTAGAAACCACTTGATTACCGGTCATAAATGAAAATTGTTAACAAGTGCGAGGGAAATCACCATTGATGTCAATGACTCCCAAGGTGATTTAGTACAATCCAACGAATGTGAATGAATGATTCGAAGTCAAACACTCGATGAAATCATCCAATTAGGGTTCAATGATGTGAACCCATTGTTGAAAGCGAGGAGACCTTCCATTGAGGCATGCAGGTTCCAAGGTACTAAATGATTTCTAAGTCTTATTCTCGGATAATGAGTTGAATTCGACAGGAAAAGACTCATCAAAGGAGGGCCTTAATTTATCCCCCATAAATGACATGAAATATGTAACATATTTGAAATTGATCAGAGTTTGAAGTGATTCATAACTGACTCAGGGAAGGCCGACATGGTAAGAAATTTAGGATTGCAGATGGCCGACTCGATAGAAGGATTGTTTAGTTTGGACTTATCTTGAACATATGAACAACATGAAAATCATCTTGGAAGCATTGACTCAAGGATGACCCAACATATGGACTTGTGGATGGTCAAACGAGAGACAAATGGATTTCCCAACCCGGATACAGTGATGAAGAGGGGTGTCATGTTCAAGAGCGACTTACTGCCACTAACACAAATACAGATATACATTTCTTTCCCAATTTTCCCCCACCATTTATGGCAAGTGCCTCTTTATTTCTAAGCAAGCTTGAGGAGGATAACATATGCTTGTAATGTAAGCTCATCCTTCGGATGAGTCCCTCGGAGTATTTTTAATGAACCCTAGGAAGGAGTGGTTTGGTCCCATATGGGTCTTTCGATGCTTGTTTTATGAGTCCAAAGAAGAAAACTTAGGGGTTTTTCATGTTTAGAGAGTCTAAAAAACACTTAAAGAAAAATCCAAAATGTCCTTTTTCATAAGTTTGTTTGACGAGACCGAAAAAGAGATAATCTATCGCTCATCAGATGTTTTCTTCAAATGCTTTTACGAGCATGAAAAGAACAAGGTCGCTCGGCTATCTTTTGTGTTTAGGGAGCTTGAAAAGAGATTAAAAGATACTCCATAGGGTTCGTTTCACAAGCATGAGAAAAAATTAAGATTGTGCTCGGAGTTTTTCCTAAAAAAACATAAAAGTATATGTACATGAGAAAAACACACAAAAACGACCAAAAATGGAGGATCCATGTCAAACGTCTGGTCCTTAGATCTTTGAATCTGTAATAGAGACACTTTGCAAAGTTCATTAGGATTAGGGCATAGGTAAAATATTCAAAAATTAATTTAATTTGCAATAAAAATGGTAAAAATTGAATATAATAGGTCAAAATAGCTCATTTACCATTTCATTTTGCAATTTCACCCAAATAGTGCCAAAAAACCTCATTTTCTTCCAAACTTCAAGTGACGATTCCAGAGCACCTGGTGGACCATTTCTCGAACTGTTTCCATCAAAAAGGCATTATCCTTCCCCTTTCTCTTTTCATGGTTGAATTTTTCATTTTTAATGGTTTATTTTTGAGTTATGATTGATTTTTTAGGGGTCATTGTGCTTTGAGATCGTTGCAGGCTCACGCTATCGTGAACTGCGACGATCCCAAATCGTCATAGAGGTTCCACAACCATGGTGTGATGATGAGGCTCTATGTAAAAGAGAGCCCATGCGACAACCACAAATCAATTTTTGAAAAAAGAAAATGAGCTAGGAAAATGATCTGAAAAGATATTTTAAAGACTATGGTTGAGTTTTAAAGCATGAGTTCATTAACCATTTAAGAAATTGATGAAAGAGGAATAATTAAAGATGTAACATGGCATCCATATACAATATACAGATCTAGAAATAATCACAAGAATCATTAAACCATAACAACAAAAGTTGATAATAGAGTTCAGCAATATCGCCTACGTCTCTGGGCCTTTGTCTCAGTGGGTGAGGATTTATTATTTCTATTCAAAGCTTCAAAAGTACATCATAAAATTGCCAAATGTATTACAAACTAATATTTATGTGTTCTTATACATCTCAATAATCCAACAAAACTGACGGCACTGAAAACGGATGAACGGGGATCCCAGAAATGGCCTGCAAAGTTGCTCTCCTCAATAGCTTCCCTGCATAAAAATGGCTTTGTCTTTTCAATTCTTTATCATTTCCCTATTCTAAACCTCCTTATGGATTATAAGAACCTCTGGTTTATATAGGCTTGAAGTTGTCTACAAAATCCCAACTTCCCCCCAAGATCTGGCCTCAAAAAGGGCTCCAGATCCTCCAAAAATGGCCAAAATCCCCTCAAACGGGCTCAAAAATCACTAAAATATTTAACATATAGTTAAAAAACCACAAAATCGGAATATGGCATGCCAGCCCCCTTTAACTGGACCCCTATTCATATGGGCATTGTTCCATGTGTCTAAGGGTTGGACCCTCACGTGCTGGCCCTCTCCGACATAAGCTCATGGTCCTGTGGTTCATCCATATGGTCGCGTCCCAAAGCTCCCACGTGCCATAAGTTGGTTATAAACTAGTTGTTAGCCTTTGTTTATGCACCCTGGGTCGGCAGGCTATCCCAACCAACCGAGCGCTAACCCCACAATCCGCGCGCGTATAAAGGAGTGGTCATATGGCAATGTGCGAGAGCTAAAGCTTGTGGAACGGTTCCCGCACCATCACACAATAGTGTGGTCTCATGGTAAGGTCATGTGGTAATGGTTATATGATAGCGTTGGGGGATGGGGATAGACCCCATCCCTTTACTCTGCCCAACAAACATAACTTTCACTTTAAATATTTAAATGTGACTATAGTGATTAAGTCACAACGTAGGCGGGCTAGTAGCTCGACCCTTCCAAAGCTCTTCCACCTGGATCGGAGGTCACGAGTTCGACTCCTGTGGAGTCCATAATTTTTTCCACATCCAACAACCAATGAAGGGGTGCCATGTGGAAGCCCATGACTGGGCGATGTGGCACCATACCATTCGCTCAAAATATGCCATGTTTCAAACACTAATTCAACCACATATGCACCTACCCACATCAGCACATGTCCACATCATCATGTCAACTCACTACCACGTCACTATATGGTCGTACGGCATGTACACTCAGTTGCCATGTCAGCACTATACGGATTGCACAGTATCTTTCACATATGATGTCTGTGTGATCCCATTCAAGTTGTGTTGGGTTCGTATCGACGAGGCCTACGCACACGTCTGATTTTAAGCGATTCTGAGAACTTTTATTTTTAAGCCTTCCTGGACCATTTTGGTTCCGAGATCCATTTTGGATCACACCTCCCCACTAAGACCTTTTGGTCCTCCAAAAGGCTACAAAATTTACCTTACTGATTACATACTCATAAGGATAAAACAAAACACTATGTTGAACAAAATGATGTTATAACAGGTCATCATTACAACATGTGTGATTGCATTAATGGAAGCAAAATACAATGAAGATGTGACATCCACTTATGGAAAAACCAAGTGAATGGTTTATTTCCTTCATGTTGTTTCTCTTGCTTCACTGGTACTACCTCTTCCTTTGTGAGTACATGCACAATATTTTTGTCCTTCTTTGGACGAAGCTCCGTATTAAGATTCCAACATTTAGCCTTTTGATGTCCACCCTTGTTACAATAAGTGCAGTGGTTTTTCGACCTTCAAACTTGTTTTCCCTTCTCTTTCTTCCGTTGTGGATTTGATTCTTTATGTCATGTCTCCTTCCTGGTTGACACAAATTTCTTATACAAAGATTGTCTCCTCAAACACTTGGCCACACAATGCTTGGGTGAATGACAAAACGTACAAGGATACATATTCCACAAGTTTTGGATTACATGATTATGCTTTTTATAATCAAAAAGAGATTTGGAACAACCATGACCATTATACCTTACTTGCTTATCTTCACTTTTCTTTAGAGATGATGTGCATTCATTATCACCATCATGGAGTGATACACCATCACCTTTTGTGAATTGTTCCCGCAATGACTTAGGTTGGTCATTTTAAGCATCACTTGCTTCCAATGTTTTGGACCATTCTCCAATATCCTCTTCGCCATATCCCAATCCTAAATAATGAGGTCTTTCCACAACCTCTATGGGACTAATGATACCTTGGCCCTTATTTCCAAAGCCCTTTCCTACATAACCCATCTTGGTTAGCAATTTCAAACCTATACCTCTTGTATGTTTTTCAAATGCACCAAAAGAACCATCTTGATGGGAACAATGCGAAATTGATGAATTACTTCAACTGCATACCTCGGAGAGGATTTCTGAATTGGGTGTAGAAGGAAATTCCTTCAATTCTTCTTTGATTGTGTCGTTCTTTGAAGATTTTCCTTGAACCGATCTCTTTCGTTCCAAGTAATATTCATACAACACTTTCACCATCTCTGCCATGGCAAAGAGAGTATTTTGAAAATCCTTCTCATCTTGAGAAAGTCCCTCTTTAGATGTCATTTTCTCACTTTGAGATGTCCTCTTTATCGATCCAATCTCAGGATTCTCTTCCACAAGCTCGCCTTCACCATGATTCATCTTTTCCCTAGTAATCATGCAAACTCAAAAACCAACCATCAACTAGCTCTAATACCACTTGATCCGAAAAGATCTTTTAAAGACTATGGTTGAGTTTTAAAGCATGAGTTCATTAACCATTTAATAAATTGATGAAAGAGTAAGAATTAAATATGTAACATGGTATCCATATACAACATATATATTTGGAAATAAGCACAAGAATCAGCAAACCATAACAACAAAAGTTGATAATGGAGTTCGGAAATATCGCCTATGTCTCTGGGCCTTTGTCTCAGTGGGTGAGGCTTTATTATTTCTCTTCAAAGATTCAAAAGTACATCATAAAAGTGTCAAATGGATTACAAATTGATCTGGTTGTGTTCTGCTATATCTCAGTAATCCAACAAAATTGACGAAACTGAAAACGGATGAACGAAGCTCCTAGAAATGGTCCATAAAGTTGCTCTCCTCAATGGCTTCCCTGCATAAAAATGGCTTTGGATTTTCAATTCTTCAACATTTCCCTATTCTGAAACTCCTTAAGGCTTCTAAGAACCTCCGGTTTATATAAGCTTGAAGTTGGCAACAAACTCCCAACTACCCCCAAAGATATAGCCTCAAAAAGGGCTCCAGATCCTCCAAAAATGGCCAAAATCCCCTCAAACAGGATTTAAAATCACTAATATATTTAACATATAGTTAAAAACCCACAAAATTGGCATATGGCACACCAACCCCCTTTACTCGGGCCCCTGGTCATATGGGCAGTGTTCCATGTGTCTAAGGGTTGGACCCTTGCGTGCTGGCCCTCTCCGGCATAAGCTCTTGGTCCTGTGGTTCAGCCATATGGCCGCATCCCAAATCTCCCATGTGCCATAAGTTGGTTATAACCTGGTATTTATCCTTTGGTTATGTGCCCTGGGTCGATGGGCTAGCCCAACCGACCGGGCGCTTACCCCACAATCTGTGTGCGTATAAAGGAGTGGTCATATGGTGCTAGGGCTAAATCTTGTGGAACGGTTCCTGCGCCATCGCACAATAGTGTGGTCCCATGGTAAGGTCATGTGTTAATGGTTATATGGTAGCTCTGGGGCCCTAACCCTTTACTTCACCCAACGAACATAACTTTCACTTTAAATATTTAAATGTGACTATAGTGATTAAGTCACAACGTGGGTGGGCTGGTAGCTCGGCCCTGCCAAAGCTCTTCCGCCCAGATCAGAGGTCACAGGTTCGACTCCCCTGGATTCCATACATTTTTTCACAACCAAAAACCAATGAAGGGGTGCCACGTGGCAGCCCATTACTGGGCCACGTGGCACCATACCATTCACTCAAAATATGCCACGTGTAAAACACTGATACGACCACATCTGCACCTGCCCACGTCATCACCTATCCATGTCAGCATGCCAACTCACTGCCACATCACTATATAGTTGTACGGATAGTATAGTCAACTGCCACGTCAACACTGTATGGACTGTATGGCCTACAAAGTCATCAAAATTTTGCATGTTTGGAAAAATGAACAGATCGCAATATCTTTCGCATATGGTGTTTGTTTGAGCCCGTTCAAGTTGTTTTGGGTTCGTATCGACGAGGCCTATGCACACATCCGATTTGAAGTGATTTTGAGCACTTTGATTTTTAGGCCTTCCTGGACCATTTTGGATCAAAAAACTTCCAACTTTTGAATTTTTATGAATCTAATCATCCTTTGATGTTTTTTGGTAGGTTTTCCTCATTCATTATGCTCGAGTGGAGGGAACGTGAGCACGAGGAAGAATACTACTTTGTCGAGAATGACCTAGGCACTGTCATGGCACTCTGAGAGTGTGGTTTGCTCAAATTTTTCAAAGTTCAAGGCATGAGAGCCCAATCGAGGCTATTGGAATACCTAGTCCACATGTGGAACATCAATGAACAAGTCTTTCACATGGGTGTGCATACATCTACCTTGGAGATAGATGACATTTACTTTTTGAAGAGGTTATCTCGTCGAGGCTCTCGAGTATCACTCTCAGGAAGCATAGGTGGTGGAGAACCCATGGACTATTACGTTGCACATCACTACATACCAGGTATAGAAAAGCATAGTGGCAAGGTTTCCATTAGGGATGTTTCATATTTACCTTTGAGAACTATCATCTACACTATCACTCAGATGGTAGGGAGTGTGACTCCCCACATGGCTTTACAAAGCCACTTTTAGTATGCTATAGAGTGTATGGAGCCTCAGGTCTTCAATTGGTGCGAGGGTCTTTTGAAGAACATGAAGAAACAACTGACAAAGTGTCAGAATGGTCGGTTGAAACAATTTGGATATAGATCCATTTTGGTATCCTTCTTCTTAGAGAGGGTCCCTGTCTTACGCCTACAGCATGTAGAGTGGGGAATGCCCGCTCCACAGCATCCTCGGATGAAAATATGGGTGGATTTGATGGCTCGAAAAGGTGGTGTGCCAATCGTCAAATATGATCAAGATTTCTTCCAGTTGTTGAGGGATCAGCTAATTATGGTTGAGGATTATGCTTATGTCGGGACTGATTTTCGTGGGGACCCTGACTTGAAATTACCTGAGGGATCTTAGTGGGCAGACATAGGAAGAAGAATTTTTTCATTATATGTTGTTTTTGGTATTTAAATTATAAAATGTTGTTTTCATTTATCTGAGACTAATCAAGTGCTCTCAACAATGCAGATGTGGCACCTTATCATCCTCCAGGATCATATCTTATTCAGAGACGGGGAGAGATAGGTGTCGTGGTGGGTCAAGGAGTGGTTGTTGAGGATCTTGAGGAGATCGAACAAAACCTAGAGGGATTAACCATGAACATCCCTGAAATCATGATGGATGAATTACCTCGGCACTACCAATGCCATATAGTTGGCGTATCAGCATATATTGATTGACTTCTCTGTAGAGTGGCATGGGAAGTCATTTGTTGCAACGAACAACATCCTTTATGCTTATGTATATGAATCCATGAGCTTCACCATTTTGACATTTTGGTCTCAGGACAAACACTTTTTTGTAACTTTTGACGTATTAATATAAAGTTCATATCGACTTACTTTTCTTTTAAAATGTGTGTTTAGATTTATAAATGGCGTAAATGTCTATCTAAAACATAATTATCCAATGCATATGTTAATGTGTTTAGACATCTAGGAATATGTTGATACTCAATATAATCAAAATGTCTTTCCAAGAGGCAAATTCTTAAGTATACCTATAACAATGTAGAACTTCGGATGGAATAAAAATTATTCAATTGCATCACTACTAACTGTGAATCAAGTCATACAATAAGATGATGGATTCCAAATGAAATGGCATTAGTTAATAACTCGATAATTTAATTGTATTCTGCAATATTATTAGTTTCACAACCAAGGCAAACATCATGTAGACTAATCAACTCATCTATAAGTGCATAGATTGCCCATGCAGCAGACGCTGGGTTTTGAGTATTGCGACTAGTACCATCAGTAAAGCTTACATATGGCAATGAAGACACTGACATCTGGAAACCAAGCACAATGCAAGGTAAGTAGCTTAAAGGCGGAACAAGAAATGAAAAAAGAACACACTAGAGTATGATACACTAAAAATACAAAGCACTCATGCAAAAAATAGTTTAAGCATAGTACTTCTTCAAGTAAAGCCCATTTATGGGTTCACTCAAAGGAATTCCATCATAATCTACCATCTCATAAGCCCCTTTATCCAAAACTCATTTAACGATGTACAGGCCACGCCACATGGGCTCGAATTTACCAGCCCCTAATAAGTCATGATCTTGTTCGTATAGGAGAACTAAATCACCCTCAGAAAAAACATGTGGTTTGACATGCTTGTCATATTGAGCTTTGACACATTTCTTCTGAGTTTCTATGACTAAAGAAGCATCATGGAAAGTCTTGTCTAATTGCATCAAATACAAGATATTTTCTTCTTCGACTGAGGTGTTAGGGAGAAGTTCGACAACTAGTTTCAAAGATTGGATTTCACATTCAATTGGCAGAATGGCTTCGATACCATATACTAACTGGAAAGGTGTGAACCCTGTGGCAGATTTAACGAATGTCCGATAGGCCCATAATGTTGAGAAGAGCATCATGTGCCAGCTTGACTTGTGAATTCCTACCATCTGTCGAAGAATATTAGTGAGAACTTTGTTGATTTATTCAACCTAGCCATTGGCCTATGGATAGTAAGGTATTTACTTTTCATGTTGAAGACCCAACTTCTCGATAAGTTCAGAGATCATGAAATTGTGAAAATGACTACCATGGTCAGTGATGATGTCTTGAGGGACACCAAACCTAGTAACGATGTGATTGAATATGAACAACACTGCATTTTTCCAAGTATTATCAAATGTAGGCGTCGCCTCGGCCCATTTAGTGAAATAATCCATGGCTACGATAATGTATCCATGCCCCCCAGTTGAGTGAGGGTTACATGTCATGAATTCAATGCCCCATTTAGCAAATGGACCAACAGAAACTACAGGGTAAAGAGGAGCAGGATGTGATCAGATCTTATTGTTATGCATTTGACAAGCGTGGCATTTCTGAACAGCAGTAATGAAATCCTTAAAAAATGAAGGCCAGAAGTAACCAACTCGCAAGATATTTTGGGCAGTGGCATACCCATACATATGACCACCACAGGCTCCGGAGTGACAGTCATTCAAATCTTTCTCATCTTCATCATAAGTTAGACATTATCAAAATACGGAATCAATATCATGACGGTAAAGGGTGTCACCGAGGATAATGTATTGACGGGCTTGATACCAAATACGATGACAATCGACACAAGAAACATCAAGACAGAAATTTTGGGTTTGGAGATAAATGATAATGTCTCCATACCATATGTCGTCAGAACTGGTAAGAAAGAGAGACTCATCAGGAAAGGAATCCTCTGCCACAGTTTATGTCTCAGTGGAGGGAAGGTCACATATCAACTTGGCAAAAACCAAATATTTATATGACTTGGCACACTCAAACTCCTGGAGAATCACTATCCATTTGGAGTATTTTCCCCCCAAAAATTGTCGGGTAAGGATGTGTTGCATTGGGTTGAAATTGGAAATGATTATGGTTTTGTGTAACAATATATAATGAAGAAAACATTGAACATCTTGAACAGCTTCCAAGGCCAGTTTCTCCACATGCATATATTTGGTTTCGTAGGTTGTGAGAATCTGACTCAAATAATAGATAACATGTTCATCGTGTGAATCATCCTCTTCGACTAGAACCATAGCTATGGTAGAATCTGAAGAAGCTAAGTATAATAAATAATCTCAACTATAATCGGGGGGAAATAAGAGTGGTGTACGGGTCAAGGCAAGTTTCAAAGCTTCAAAGGATTTGTTAGCAGTGTCGTCCCATACAAAATTGTGAACCTTCTTAAGAAGTCGAGTGAAAATTATTTAAACATAATTGGGGATGAATAGACGTAAAATTTTTTCCTTCCCTTACAAACTTTGGAGTTGGTGTAAGGTACAAAGAGGAGGAAAATTGAGAATAGCTTCAACCTTCAAAGTATCCACCCTAATCCCATGTGTAGAAATGATAAAATCAAGAATTCACCCGGACTCCACACAAAAAACGCATTTATGTGGATTCAATCGTATGTGATGATATCAAAAAAATAGGAAAATGGCTCGTAAATGTGTCAGGTCATCTTGGTGACGCATGGAATGCGCTGGTAAATCATCGAGGTAAGGTTGTACAATGTGCTTAATATCATGAAAAGCATAAGACATAGCACGTCGAAAATTCGCACCAGCATTCTTGAGACCAAAAGGAAGTTTCTTGTATGCGAAGGTTCCCCAAGGGAAAATAAAATCAGTCTTATGTTGATCCGCGGGTAAAATATTGATTTGATTATAGCCAGAGAATCCATCCATCAAAGAGAATATTTCACTCCTAGCACAATCATCAACGATCCATTCAATGAAAGGGGTTGGATAATTATCTTTGGGACAAGCCTTGTTGATATCCCTATAATCTACACAAGCACGGATCGTGCCTTGTTTCTTTATAACCAAAACAAGATTGGACACCCAATCAGTCAATTCCACAAGATAGACAAAACCATCTTTAAGAAGTTTTTTAACTTCGAGTTTAATAGCAGCAGCTTTGCATGGATGCACTGGGAGAAGTCTCTGTCGAATGGGTTTACCATCAGAATAAGTCTTAATTTCATGTAAAAAAATATCTGGATCAATTCCAGGAATTTCTTCATAACTCCAGGCAAAAACGTCATGAAATTCTTGGAAAAGGGCCTTGTAAATTTGTATCTCATCAAGAGAACATGAGGCACCGATATGAACATTTTCCATGATTCTGGTTTAATCAAAATATCTAGAGGGATGGTGGGTGAAATATTGCCCAAGTTCCCTTCGTACAAAACATCGTGTGTTGGTTCAAGAATAGGGGAAATAGTAACGACAGTAGATGGATCCAAAATCTGTTGATAACTCTCTATAGTCTTGAATTCCAGGAAGAGGATAGAACGATGATGCCCATCATCCCATGGGGTATCTTCCATGGACATAACTGTCATGATCATCTCATCAGTGTGAAATACCACATGAAATGGGTCAAGAGACATATCTAAGAGAGAATGAGGAGAAGGAGTTTATGATTGAATAGCTTGATAATACAATTCCACCGGACTTAAAGGCATTTGGTCGTCGTAACAAAGATAATCGTCAGAGCTAGGTAATATCCAAGAGTCATAAGACTCAGGGATTTCACCAACAGAGGTTGAGATCATGTTAATCGAAGTGAAAAAAGGAGGAGGAATGTCAGGTGGTGGAATGGGGAAGGTACCCATTAACGATTAATCCTTTAAAAGACCCACACCAAAATTCTCATAACCGGGAGGTGTTTTCGCAATGAAAGGTATGTTACTAGTGCATGAATCGAAATTAAAGAAGGCGATTTGATCGATAGTAACAAATTTTCCTTGGTGAGGGAAACGTATCACACGGAAAAGAGTAGAAACAACTCCATGCATAGAATCGATCCAACTATGGCCAAGTAGAAGGTTGTAATCGAGAGGTGCATAAAACACCTCAAGCTAAACAGTAACCGCTTTGTCTTCTAATGCAATAGATAACAAAGGAAGAACGCTATAAGGTTTAAAACCTGTACCATTAAAATATTTTAGAGTATTGAGTGACTTGGTAAGGGAAGGAGATCCAATTGATTTCCAACAAGTGACGGACATGACACAAGTCGAGGCTCCTTCATCAATAATGGTTCGACAAATATTCTTATTTTCCACAATGAGTTATATTTGAAACGCTAATGGAGGAGGGAGCCTTGGAATGTGATATTCCAAGTCAAATATTATAAAGTTCATATCAGTAGGATCAATTTCATCAATAGACTTTAAAAGTTCCTTCCATTGCATAGGACAACTTTGAAGGACTTTGAGAGCTGACATTGCATAAGGTGCATGTGCAAGATATTCTACAATATTGTAGTTTTGAGCGACACGTACGTGAGAGTTAAATGACGACTTACAAACAACACCCTTAGGAGGAGGAGGAAGAACTGTATCTAGACTCAGTCATTTGAGATGAAGAGGATTGTTGGGAGGTGAAGTCGATGGAGGAGGTTGAAACAATAGAGGTGGTGAATCATCAACTTTCTCTTTTGAAGGAGAATAATCTTTGGCTCGAGTAGCGACTGCAACTTCGTTCTTCTTGGAGTCACCAGTACACATAAGTACATAAGACATGGTAGAGGGAGAAGGTTGGTTATGAATAACCATTTGGGCTTGTTGCTGAGAAGGAAAATGTTGTGACAAAATGGTGGGTGTAGGAGGTGTCTCAGTCCCTTGCAGGAACTTAGTAACCTCAGCACGTCGTGGACAATCTTTCGTATAATGATCCTCACCACAGATAAGACAAGGATAAAGAGGTTTTCACTTTTATTTGTCATCAGCAGGCTGAGTCTTGGGTTTATAGAATTGTTGATTATCATTTTTATCCTCTTTATTCTTACCCTTTCCTTTCTTTTTATTTTGATTTTTACCAGTAGGTGTAGACTGAACCGTATTAACCTCAGAAGTTTTACCGGGAGAAGGAGTTGGAGTAACATTTCATACATGATCAGTGGTATATTTTGGATTGGAATGATTGGTTTGTTTGGAATAAGTCTCAGCATAAAAAGTGCCAATCACACTATTAGCAACATGAGAAGCTACTGGAGGTTTTTGGGTTGGATTTGTAGATGGGTGAGGAGCATCAAGGATCAAGTCATATAGTGTGCTCGTTTGTGAATAAACGAGATCCAAGTATTGAGCATGACTTATCGTCTTCTCTTCAGTGATGACACCACCCATGGCTATATCATGGGATATAGGACCAATGAGTCATTTGGTAAACCACTCAGCCAACAATTGATCAGGAAGGGGAACTTTGATTAAGCATCTTCTCCTCCTCCACTCGTGAATATGATCGAAAATATGAGTATAAGATGATTGTTTAAATGAGCTCAAAATTTTGGTTCCTGTCTCATATCGTATAGGTAATTGGTAATGTGTTAAGAAATCCATAGCTAAGGTGTTGAAATCATTGAATAATCCTCGTTGAAATTCTATATACCATTTGTCTTCCAAAATCATAAGAGTTTGTTGGAAAAGACGTAATTCTGGAGTCATCCACCAAGGAGTTGGATGAACACCAGAGATGAAATGGCATGACATGATTATTTGGGTCTTCTCCCGATCAACCGTCAAACTTAGGAATGTTTGATGGTAACTTGGCAGTTATGATCGACCAATACAGAGAATGAAAGATAGTATCATTCAAAATCCTAGATAAATCTGGTAAATCCAATGTAGCAAGAAACGAAAATTGTCTGTTCACTTGAGGAAGCTGGTAATTTTGAGGAGACAATCTCGTCGGTATACCAGTAGGACCATAAGCAGTCTATAGATAGTTAGAGGGTCCTGTAAAATTCAGTGGTAGGGTATTTTGAGTCAAATATCCAACATGAGTTGGTTGATTGGGTATGCTACCTTAGAAAGGAGCATTAGACTAGAAATATTGACCCCGGGTAGGATTCATAGAACCTGGATATGGTTGCCAGAGATTATGAGGTACAAAATATTTTACTTGAGGAGTTTTCCCCCTAGTCGGTTGTTGATTTCCTTGGAAAGGAAAATTCCAAGGTTAATATTGTTATCCAGATGTATATTTCTCATACACCGGGTTATGACCCCCAACTTGGGGTTGCCCCCCAACTTGAGGTTTCCCCCCAACTTGAGGTTGGCCTCCAACTGGAATTTGAAAAACAAAAGCAACATGATAACTTGTGCCTCCAAATTGATTGGAGCTACTTGGTTCAGGACGATTATATCCTCTAGGTGGAGGTGGAGGAGGAATTCTAGGCCCTCCGGAGAGAACCTGGGTAGGTGTAGGAACAAAACTAGTAGAATCATTCTACCTAGGAGGAACAAAAATATTAGGCCCTTCGGATGGACTCTGGGAAGGATTACCAATAGAAGTATTAAGAGTGTTATACCTAGGTGGAAGTGATGTATTTGATCTAAGCGAAATTGGAGTTCCAATAGGAGCTTGAGTGATTACCAGACTTCCGACAGAAATAGGGGTAACTTGTGGGACCACGGTAGATCTAGTGACCTGGAGGGGAAGAATTGTATGAGAAACAACCAACAATGGGTCTGAAATCATGACAACATTACTGGTCATGCCAGTAAAATGATCTAAAGGTATTGTATAAGCAGTGGAAGTCACAGGTGTATGTGATTCCATAAGTTGATTTGGAAGCATTCCTAGTTTATCAAAAATATCATGTCCCGAGGAGGTCCTCCACAAAGAACAGATGGGGACTGAGCTAGGATTAAAAATTCCAACAGTATGAACCAAAGTTCTAAACGATTCACTCTGAAAGGGTGGATCGTCTACACTAAACTTTGTGTAAGGTGCAGTAGGTATTCTAGTATAATCTTCAGCAGCAAGGTCTCTCGACGATTTTATTTGGAGCAAAAGTGGATCTTGTATAACACTCAATAATGGGTTTATAGGAAGTGTTTATTCCTCCAATGTAGTATAACTTCCAATCTCAAAGGCTATGTCATTATTGATTTCTCTTTCAGGAGAAGAACCCTCTAGTGAGTTAGGAAGAAAAGGAGTGTATTCTTCCAGCTCTTCCAGAGGTAACCCTTGCATCCTACGTGAATGGGGAGGGCCAATGTTGGTCACACCAAATAAAGAATGAAAGAAATCTATGCCCAACTAGAGAACAAACAACACTCGCTAATAAAATCTAGATATCAAACACGCAAACAAACCTTCTTATTTTGAATTCACTAGTTGATGATGAAATCCAACATCGTGAAATCAAGAAAAGAAGTGGTTGGGATAAAGCAAGTGGAAAAGTTACGTTGATGACCTGCTTAACGAACTTACACCCTGGTTCAAGCTCCCACACATAATTGTGGGCATACCCTCCAAGGAGCCCGAGTGAGTTTGGCCAACGTCGATTCCAGGTACCATGAAGAATTTCCCCTCTACAGTCACCTTATGTAATGACTCTAAAGAGATAGGACACTAAGGTTACCAATTACGACAATGATTCTTGGGGAAGCAGTCGACAGTCTGATCCACACGCAAGGGCAAGGTATCTAAGCCCGAAATCGACTCGAGAAGGTTTGCAAAGGATTTTCTTCTCAAGTGACCTCCAATAATACGCACAATCTCTACACTAAGATCAAAAAAGCAGGGTGAGTAACTCTGTCGGCCCTAATGCGACCTCGTGATTGACCCTTGTGTTAGAAGTGCTTCCCAGGACAAAATGTAGCATGTGGATTTAAACTATCCCTATCACAAAATACTATTGTGTGTTTTTATGCTTTGGAGAGTGTGCCTCACAACCCATTCCAAAGCGCTATCCTAGCTAATTTTGGTGTATAAAAGTTCTAGAAAATAAAAGTTTCTAGATAGATTTTAAAATTACGTTCAATTTTAATGGTTGTTGCTTACTCAAAAGGGAAACGGAAATGAAACTGATGATGTATTTGACCTTGACCCAATAAAATGCAAAAGAGATGA
>JASDQU010010651.1:105698-127682 GCA_032191745.1 Picea mariana | reverse complement strand
AGCTAATTTTGGTGTATAAAAGTTCTAGAAAATAAAAGTTTCTAGATAGATTTTAAAATTACGTTCAATTTTAATGGTTGTTGCTTACTCAAAAGGGAAACGGAAATGAAACTGATGATGTATTTGACCTTGACCCAATAAAATGCAAAAGAGATGACATGCAATCGTTTCATTCGATGAACTCTAATTACAATAGGGAGAAGGTTTCTCTTTCCAGAATACAAAAATTTACAAAGCACAATTTCTCAATCTTTGAATGATATTGATTCCAAACAATCAAAACTACTAAATTTTCCAACTTTCTCTTTTCAACAAATATTTGAATGCAAAAAAATTCTTGTAAAGAATACTAATATAAAAATAGACTTTAGTCCCTTCCTTTTCAAATCAAAACAGAGATGCAATCCAAAAAAGAAGAGTTGTCCAAGAATATCAATGCCCTCACAACACTTTTTCCCAAACCAAACTCAAAATGTAAACAAAAAATGAAAAGATAATAAAAATATTTGTCGAATGCAAACAAAAATTGTTTTCCAATCAACAACAATCCAAAAATTAAAAAATTAATCCAAAACTCAAAAGCAACTTATACAGCAAGCACTCAGGGACAAATCCTTGAGATTATACCCTTGCAATAAGAAGTAAAATATAAAACTTACAAAGATTATGAAGAAGACTCTCAATTCTTGATCAAATTCAGGCTTAAAAGATGCAAACCAATCATTCACCAAGACTAAAAGTTAACCCCAAGAAGTAAAGAAAAATATGGGCAAAGAGAAGAAAGTTGATTGTCACTCCAACAATTTCTACAGGAATCGTCACAGGATGTAGAAGAGTAAAGTGCGACGATGAAGGATCATTGTAGGATGAAGAAAATACACAGTGAGACGTCATCACTCTGGTTCACACAAGCAGGGTGCGACAATGATTGAATATAAGGAAAATTTGAAAGGAGGACAAATTTTCTCAATGAACTTTCAGAACCAGAGAGTCAACATGGATCACCCACAGACTCAGAGAATGAAATTGACCAAAAGAAAACAAGCTAAAAGAAAATAAGAAGCAAAAAAACAAAAGAGGATGATTTCCCTAGTGGAATCGCCAATTTTTTTATCGGAAAAATCGGTAAGTGCAGACCAAAAATAATCTCCCTAACTTCAACAAGACGCTTGAACAAGGCAGAATACAAACTTCTCCTTAGATTTCATTGTCATATAAACTAGTTCAGAGAGGGACAAATGGAATACCTTTTGAATGACGTTTGATCCTCGCTAGTGTCATCCTTGCCACTCCATATTTGGATTCGTGGGATGGTGAACATGTTTAATAATCAAAAAACAACAAAGAGAGATAACAATGATATATATATTCCAATGAATTCTATGTATAAGATCAAGGAGTTATACAATAAAAGTAAAGACACCTTTATAGGGAAGAGATGTATTGATGCATTATATTAAATGAAAGTGGAGAATAAAACCCATGCCTTGATGTTGTAAGGTCCATTCCAATGGCTCTTTGCTTCAACACACACACCTTTTCTCCAATGCCTTTGATGAAGAACATCCACAACCTGACTTGGAGAGCTAAAGAAAAGTTATCTCAATTATAATCTATAGCAAAATTCTTCATGCATAAGCAAGCCTTAACATTTTCCATGAGATATCCCTCTTTATATAGGGTGAAAGATGGATAGATGAGGAGATTAGTATGATCCCACTAAATGAGAGAAGCAAGTAAGATCCAAACCGATTGGAGGCCACCTCATATTCTAGAAGATTCCCTTCTAGAAACTTCGTGAATTTCACTTTTCCTCTTGTTTAAGCATCGTCGCACCCTATGCACAAGCATCATGCAATGATGTTGCAATCCAGTTTTGGTGCAGCATGTGACGATCAAGCATCGTCTCACCCCAAGCATAGATAAGGGTGCAATGATATCCTTTGACATAGTTTTTAAGGAAGAAAAGATAATCCACTTTTCTCATGGAGAAAGTCTCTTTATTGTTTTCAAGGAACATGGAAGTGAGTCATGCACATATTTTCAGTTGATCACTGGGATGACCAGAATAATTTGTAACAATGGTCGACATGAAAATTGAAGAGTTCTGAGGAATGGTCGAAGCATGCTTATACTTCCTTTGAACAAGAGCATGAGATAGATGAATAACTCAAGAATCATAGACTTAACAATGATCATTAACAAAAGTTTGTGACTCAAGAGGCATCAACAAACTCTCCATAGGGATTGGAAGAATAATCAGTCAGAGGAGTAGAATCTAAGTAACGAGTTCATATTCCTAAGGCCATGCTAAAACAAAACCTTGGATGAAATGGACTCAAGAGTTTGTTCTATGTTCAAAGGAGACACGACTGTTTCCAATAAGAGATAATATTATTTTCCCGCCTGTCTTTTTTTTTGCATAGTAAAAAGAAATTCTATGATATAGGAGAGGAAACGAGTGTCGCGAGTAATAAGTTAGTTCCAAGTAGTGGATAATACCTATGCTCAATGAAATGAAACACACGTGATACATGGACACTCAGGGGGATGTTTCCTCTACAGGTAAAGGGTTGTCAAGATACAAAGGATATATGAAAGGCATTGCTTGGATAATGTTGAAAATTGTTGGGGAAAGAGGATTATAACGAGAAAGCATGAGCCAAAATTATTCTCAACAATGCAATAAGGATAATGGGATGTAATTACAACTTAACTCAAAAAATGTCATTTTTCATAGATGTTGGTCTCCTAGGCCCAAAAAAGTATAAAATAATACTTAGGAGAAATATTCTAGCCAATGGCAACTAGAGTATTCTTCTTTTGAAAATAGTCTACTTGGTCCAGAAAATGGTTAAACTTATACCAAAATAGACGTCCTTTCAAATCCATTTAATGTGTGTGAAAGGGACAAGTTCACTAGACAATATTTTTGTTTTTTCGGGACTCAGAAAAGAGATTAACCCAGACTTGGCAGGAGTACCTTAGGTAGTGGTCAGAATGAGATTGGGTAAGAGTAATGAGGTTCAAATTCAAAGTCATGTCATGACTATAGGGGACTCCCAAACCTATGGAGTAACTTTTGCATGGGTTCCAAATGGAAAAATCATTCTAACTTGGGTACCCATGTTTGGTAAGTCTCTACCACTTAATAATGACACTTGTAGTAGCAACAAGAAGGTTTCATGTCACTAAGAAATGGGTGTGTACCTAGGGCATGTGAATCATGGTCATAGGACGATGCAAAAATGAAAATCAGGGTTAGAACCTATCCTATATGCCAGTGATAGTATATACCTGTCAAAGGCACAAATAGGTGATAGGATGTTGTAAATCCATAAAAAACCCTGGACAAAACCACTTCAAACCAAGCCTTACACTGCACAATTAGTCCATATGGTCAAAATAGGAAAGATAGGGTAAAAACTATATAAAGTGGGTAAAATTTATCTAAAAATAGTAAAAATAATAATTTTTTACCATGTCATTTGAGTTTTTCACCCACATAGTGATTTTGAGGCTATTTTACCCATGATATTCCAGTGACAATTTTGGGAGCTACGATCAATGGAATTGGAAACCGTCTAGACCAAGTAAGTGCTCATCCTATTCTCTTCAATTTCCATGGTTTAATTTTTAGATTCAATGCTCAAATTTTGAGTTTAAGAGGTTATAAAGTGAAAACTAGGGTGTATGTGAGCTATAATTTACTGGGTCGCATATGTTATATCCCTAAAATTCCCTTCTCTTGCATACATGGCCTTGGTCCTCTTACTTGCATATTTTTCCAAAGAACTGTTGAGAAGCTCTTCGTAAAAAAATAGTTTTTGGAATATGTACGTGCCCTGCACCATTACAGCCCGCATACATACACTTGCTACACCACTACAACTCGCGTACATATGCATGTTGCACCATTATAGCCCGCGTATCCTTTCAAAAGTTGCAAGGAATTCATTGAAATTCACGGGCTATTGGAGGTTTCCTTTTGTGAGATATTACCTCATCATACCCTCATCATTCCCTTCTTCCTCCATTCATCTCATTCCCTTCCATAGAGGTGATCAGAAAGTTGAGAGAAGAAGTTCATTCAAGGTGCACTTGGAGCATGGTACAGAGGATCCCAGACCAAGTTCATCGAACAGTGGCCAACTTAGATTGTAAGGTATAATGTTTGTATTATGAATAAAAGAAACACATTTTCCTGTCCCAAATGATGGTGTCTTGAATACTTTTATTGATTTATATTTGACATTTTACATCTAACCCTAACTTATATATAGAAGAAAATATAAAAAAAAAACCCTAAATTACATATAATCGTCACTATAGGCCATGAATCGTGTATTCATCAGTTTCTTTTAGCATCTTTTGTTAGTTATGCTTTGATTGGAAGAAAATATTAAAAAAAAAAACTAGTTTTTTAGGTCTCTTTCTTTATTTGCATTTGCTTTGCATTGTTATTTGAAAAAGAAAAAGAAATTAGCATAGTATTGTGTTTTCTTCTAATCTTGAAAGCATTTCAAAAGAAAAAATAAGAAAGATAATCCTTCTTTACCGGTGTGTTGGCAGCCAAATCAATTTTTTTTATGATCTTATAAGCTGCCTACACCTATGTCTTGCGAACATCAAGTTTTTCATCGCATTTTTCAAATAGACGACACTTTCATTTATTGCGACATTTGCAAATTTGTCTTCATTAAGTTTTCACGACTGTAAGCGTGAAAACTTTTCCTTTCGAAGTCACATTTCGATCACTATCTGAACTGTCATGATCTTTTTATCGATATTTCTACCGCACTTACCTTTTGTTTATCGTTATGTGGTTGAAAAGAGTTTTGAACTATGCTCATTGGACATTTTTATATTGATTGCATAACTTGATTTTATTAAGTTTGTGAGGCATTGAGCATACGGATTTATACTTTTTATGACTTGCCTAATCATTGATTCTATGAATTGCATAAGGGTTATGATTTATTTTTGTTTTTATATATATGATCTAATCCTTATGATAATATTTTCCTAACTTATTGGCTTGTCAACTATACGAATTCATTTTGGCACTTTGATTAAACTTTTGATTATATACATTGGCGCATAATGATTTTGGTATGATCTATACGTCGAATGTTTTGAACACTATGGCATAGTGTTGGTGCGTATTGATATGCACATTACATTTGAATGGTTGTACACATAAGTTGATGGTTGAACTATTATTTTGGAATGAACAGCTATGAAATGTGGCAGTTGTACTTGGATAATGAATGTTATACATGGCAGTGAATAACTCCACCACCTTCGCATGCTTGCATTAATGCTTACCCCTTTTGCTCGTTCATTGTTCTTGGTTCGGGTAGCTCTGTTACTGTGTGTGTTGGTGAATTCGATCCCTTTCCTTACCATGTGCTCGATTCATGGCACCAGTTGTCCGAGTTGAACCCAATGGGAGCCAAGATCTGTTAATGTTTGATAATGCCTGCCAAGATTTGGCAGACAATGGGTGGATTACCTTTGTGGAACGTTTTGAGGGTTTTAACCTTTGCGTGGCTCGACAGTTTGCCATGACCTTTGATGGTTGTCGAGCCAAGGTCGGCGATATACAATTAGAAATTGATGAACAATTTATCAGTCTTGCTATGGGTTTTCCTGCCACTGGACAACGATGGTTCAAGAATTGCAAATTCGAGGAGGTCCCATGGACACTGCTTTTCCAATCTTGCAAGGTTACCTCGTGTGATAGAGGTATGCCCGTAACTATGCTCAAACAACGTTGGCATGATTTATTTATGATAATCAAGCAGTTTATGACCTGCGAAGGTCGCTACGGGCTGGTGTTCTTCCACCACCTGTGTTTTCTTATGGTTTTTATGGGATACTCTATCAATATGCCCTATTATTTGCATCGAAGCCTGTTTAAAATGTCAAAGAAGTACAAAAGAAACCAGGCTGATAGTAGCCTTTTTCATTATGGGCTGGTGAAGCTTATTATTGTCTTTCATTTGAGTCTGCACGGGGATTGTTGGAGCAATTTCGTTGCTCGGAATGGTTTCGAGGATTTGAACCCTACACAGGTTGAAAAACCTGTGGTGAGCGAGGTCAAAGTTTTACCCCCTGTTCCCTACCATGTCCTACTACCTAAACACTCGGCCGACCCTCCTATCAACTTACCCCACACTGTGACTAAGAGTGTTGAGACTGATAATCCTATGGGCAAAAATCCCAAGGAAAACCTCACTGCAAACGCCAAAGGGAAAAATAATGCACGTTTGATTTCACGGATGGAAAGGAACAAGCCAAAACCCCCTGTCGAGCTTAACCCTATTGTGTTGAGTGAGGACTCCGATTCGGAAGTAGAGTGTTTCTTGGCTAGCAAATACCCCTATTCGCAAGGTTTGTGTGTCGAACCCTCGTATGGCTTTGTGTCAAACCTACCCCCCTGCCTAAAGGACAACCCTAAGTTGCCTTGTGAAACCCTCAGTCATTTTCCCAAACCCTCTTCTGCTCTGTCTAAACCTACAGTGTCACCCTGTGATCAATGCAATTCGTGGTTGGAGCGATATTATAATGATGTCCCAATACTCCAGTCAAAGATTCAGTCACTAGAGGACCAGATTGCAGCCCTGACCAGTCAAAAGGCCAAGCTACAAGCAACAGATAAGAAACAAAAGACGACCGGCTCCATCTTGTTTAAAAATGTGGAATCAGCCACGGCTGTTGTAAACTCCAAGCTGGCATAATTGAGCAGTCTCGTCGCTACACAGGTATGTTATGATATCATTTGTTTTTGTAAATAATCTAGGTTTATATAACGATTTGATTTCAGTTTCAAACAGCTATGTTCACATCATTGAATGGCTCTGTTATATTGCATGCATTCTATATATGGACTAGCTTTGAATAAAACAAATTTCGATTCAATATATGATATGGTTATTCCCAGTTTAGCAATCAATAGATTTTGATTGGATTTGAGTGATCTTTTCTTGAATTTGATTGATTGGCTTACCTTCTTAAGGTGACAAAATTAATAGTTTGCCTTCGAATGATTTGGTTTGTATCATGCTCAGATTGGATTTGGTTATGATCCGTGTGCTATAGTTGATAAACGGTTTGATTGAGTTTTATTGTTATGACTTTGCTCGGATTCGATTTCATCATCGTTGGTATGCTATGACTAGTAAATGTTTCAGGAGGATATCTGTTACGATGCTGTTCTATATTTGATTGTTGCCAAATCAAATTTAATTGACCTTGTTTCTTTGATGAAAACAATACGCTCAAATGGCATTCGCGCTCGAATTGGAAATGAATCCGAATCATAACAATTGGGTGAAAATCCTTAGCTAAATCGATTCGTTTTTGTTCTAAATTGACAAATTCGTTTTATGAATATATTTCAGATTATAATTGATGCTCTGTATTTTAAATTTGTGAAATGAATTGGTCAAACTCTATTACGATTTGTTTGATTAAAATGATTGTGATCAAAATTAATCGATCATGTCAATTGACTATGCAAGAATCAATAATCGAAATCTATGACAAATCCTGTTTGATTGATCCTGTCACATTTTTGGTTATGTGTCGGTTATGGTTTGAATTTGTTCACAGTTATCATGATCATTCTGTTCGATGCAAGTATAACGAAGCGTTTGCTATTTGTTATGTTTTCGATTGAATATCAAAACGATCTCATCCGATTTGTTGAGACACGATTATGATGTTGTTACATAAGATTTCATTTACTCGACTTGTAACAATAATCGAAACAAAGTAGTTCTTTCTTTTCATTCGATTAAATGATTTGAATCTTGTTGCTATATCGTTACAGCTATAATAAGTGGAAAATGGTTGTGTTGGATTAGATCGTATCACATACGATATGTTTCATTATTGGTTTCAATTGGATTCGAAACAGTCTTGTTACTATTCGATTATGAAAGACCCGATTTTATGGTAATAGAAGAACAGAGTATTCCTATCTCTGTGTTCAGTTGAATCAATTTTGATCCTGTTTAATGTTAAATGATAAAATCATTTTGATTCATTCTCAAGTAATTATTGGATGTCAATTGAATTAAACCTCATTCAAATATTCGATTCGATTTTAATTCTGATTCTGTATACTATTTTAGACTAGCTACAGAATCAGATGATTCTGTAGCTAAGTCTGTAGAATTAGATTTTTATTGTTTTGTTAATAAAATATCTCTCTAACTCGTTATTTTTGGTCTATTACAGGTGAATTTGAAATTGAGTTGGATTTGATGAGCAGTTAGAGGATATTTGAAATATTTTACTTGCATTTTTAATTTCCTAGTTTAGTTGAACATTGGGAGATCTTCCCAGATTTTTGTAAAAAAGTTTTAACTTCCACAGGGAGGTTTTACCCTGTGGAGAAACTTATAAATACCTATTATTTTTGTAATAATATGATCCTCATTCGTGGGAGAACAAGGATGTGGAATTTTAATACAGACTGAGACAGAATTTGATATTCTGCTACAGCTTTAGCTTTTCATAATATCAATATTTTGTTTTATGTTTATGTGTATCAATTTGCATTTGGTTAATGACTACTTTAGCTATCTTAGTCTTTTGCAAATGATATAATTTAATCAATATAATCCATATCTGATTTCTTCCAGCATATAAAAAATATAGCAATTACTTGATTCAGTTTGTGAATGACAGATTTCTCTTCTTCATCAATTGAATTTTTAAGTATAAGTTTTTGCATAACAGGTTTCCCTTATTGCAGAGATTTATAAATCTTATAATTGTTATGATTTTTTTATGTCTTGTTTGTCCTGTAAACAAACTCAAAGAGCATTGTAGCTTATCGTTTACGAGAATCTTCTGGATCATCCAGTGTGAGTTTCCTTCCTCTGACCAGCTTCGAAGTCATCATACACAGGGCAAATTTGGAGCGCTTCCAGGTCTGTTTGTTGTTTCTTTGTCTAGTATATTTGTTAGTATTTTAGTTAGATATATTTGTAATTAGTATATTAGATCATTTAATTTCAGTAAGTTTTATTTCTTATTTATAAAATCATAAAATCAAAAGAAATACCTTTCTCTGTCTTAGGGCAGAAAGCAAATCAGTTTCCAGGTTTTATTTAAATCTACATTTTGTGAATATTGTATATTTTGTAGATAAGTTATATCTCAGTTAGTAGTTAGTATAGTACTAGTTAGTAGTTTATGTATATAGAAATAGTAGGTTAGTTTGTTTGTTTAGTAGTTAGTTTTAATTAGATTAGTGTATTAGTTTGTTTTATTGTTAGTTAGTATTAGTTTGTTTTATTTATTGTTAGTTAGTTTAGTTTGTTGTATTTAGTTTTAGTTAGTTTGTTTTATTTAGTTTTAGTTAGATTAGTTAGTTTAGATTAGTTTTCTCTTTGGTTTTCTTAGGACCTTAGAACGGCTAACGGATCCGTTAAACCCGTCAGGGTGGTTCATTCCAAACGGTTTGGGTTATTAGACAACCCCGGACCGGTTCCATTCTCTCAGTTGACGGACGGTCAATTTCGCCCGTCAACAAATGACGCTAGAAGGA
Organism: Picea mariana; assembly: GCA_032191745.1. Lineage (NCBI taxonomy): Eukaryota > Viridiplantae > Streptophyta > Pinopsida > Pinales > Pinaceae > Picea > Picea mariana. The sequence continues at coordinate 118,117 of JASDQU010010651.1, read as the reverse complement.
GAGCCTGAACTTAATTAATGGCACGAGGCGGTCGTAAGACTCCTCCCCCCCCCCTAATCGCTCACCTATAGTGACTAGAATCCATTCACACGATAATATTCCCCTTCAAACAGCAACTACTTCAACCAAAGATCCACAGATCACACTTGAGCCAACAACCCCTAATCCTACAGGTGGTGACATAGAAGAGATTGTCCGCTGATCTCTTATTAAAACACATAGTGCCTTAGCTAGTTTGAGGCAACCAAATCATCCGTGGGGTCAACCTTTGGACTTCTCTGATATCAGAGAACAATTAGGTGACACTAACCTCACTGTGAATCCTATAGATCCAAACTTAAATCCTATTGTAGGAGGATATGGGATACCTCCTTCACCACCTCCATCATCTCCTTCCTCTTCAGAAGAGGATTCCTCTTCTTACGAAGGCAATTCACCTTCTCCACGCCCACTACACCAATGGCAAATCAGAACAACCTTGCTAGACCTTGGTTGGAACAGGATGTTGTGGCTGTACCTGGAGCTCAGCACCCCTTACCTAAGCACCCGGAGAAATGGCTTCCTAAGTTTGATCCTGATTCCAAACAGATAGCTGAAGATCATATTAAAAAATTTATGTTAGCCATTAGACTCCGCAATGTTGAACATGAAGATGTTGTTTGTAGGTTGTTCCCTTATACTTTCGAGGCTAACGCATCCACTTGGTACTTTGCCCAGCAACCCCATACCATCGTGTCCTGGAAAAAATTTGAGTCATGCTTTTTGGAAAATTTTGGAGACGGTAAGCCTCCGGAAGTCTTGGTCATGGACCTTTCTAGCCTAAAAATGAACTCGAAAGAAAAAGTTAAAGATTTTAATCAAAGATTCTTGACGCTTAAAAATCGAATCCCTGCGGATTTCGTGCCCGCTGAGAGTCTTATAATAGCTTACTACACTAAATCTTTGCACCAAAGCACAGCTATTTGGGTTAAACAATCAAAAAAGGCCACGTTGTTAGAAGCCTTCGAGGAGGCCAGCCAGATAGAAAAAGACATACTTAGTCTTAAGGACTCTTCTAGAAACGAAACTGAGACTGTTTCTTCTTCCAAAAAGAAGATTGAAATCCTCCCCAGACCCACACAAAGTAAAACACAACCTGAAAACTCTGATTTGGAAAACCTAACTAAAGTTGTTCAAAAACTGTCTAATCAAGTTATAGACTTGAAGAGGTCGACTGAAGAAGCTTACTCAAGTAAAGGACCCTACAAACCTCCTTTTCGAAATCCATTTCCTACCAATCGACCTAACCCAACCACCGAAGGCCTTAATCTAGAAAGTTTGCAATGTGCTCTTCAAACAATTCTGGATGCCCAAGACAACTTGATGCCTCCTGAGATTCCTGAGGAGGTAGCAGAACAAGAGACAGTTCAAGAAGAAGAGTCTTCTCCAAACATTTTTGGACACTTCTCGGATAGCATCTTCCAAGCCAACTTCGAGACTGTTCACCCTTATAACACTAGGAGTAAGACAGCAAATAAACCTTCTACAGAGAACACTACAACTTCACCTCCAAAGCCATCTAAATCAGTTGAGTTGAAACAGAGTAATGTGAACCCTAAATTAGATTATGATGTTGTTGAAGATCTTAAAAAGTTAAGGGATAACATTTCTATTTATGAGTTGTTAAAGTTTCCATTTTTGTTACAAAAAATGTTGCAAAATATTTCAAAAAACGGCAAGAATGGCAATTCTAATGGTAACAAGGTTGTGCAAAGTAAAACCCCTCAAAAGACTTCCACTAAAAACAATCCTGATCCTCAAGATAAAGGAAGCCTTCCTGTAGCCCCTGTAAATAATGTAAATAATTCTGATAAACTAGCCTTAGAAACTACGAGTAAAAAGCCACAAGCTACTACTCTCAGTACTCGTAAGAATGTACCTCCTTTTCTTTTAACTTTCGAGATTTTCAATAGAAACGTGCATAATTGTATGGTTGACTCAGGGCCGTCATCCAATGTGATGCCTTGGTCTGTTTGCCAAAAGATTAATGCTGAAGTGGAACCATCTACTTTAAAATTCATACAACTTGATCGAACAAATGTCAATGTTATAGGCGAACTAAAAAATGTACATATTAGATTGTCGTCTAACCCCAAGGTTCATCAAGTTATTGATATAATCGTTGTGGATATTCCGGAAGTGTATGGCATGTTTTTAAGCAGGGACTGGTCGAAGCAACTACATGGATACTTCGCAACAGACTGGTCTCACTTATGGCTTCCAGATAACGACAAGCCTAATAAAATCAGAGTAAACCGTGAGCTCTACCTCAAGTTCATGGTCACTGATTTAAATGATCCTAATGAACCATACACACCCCCTGCTGATTCACTTGAAGTACAATGGATGGACACCTTCTTCAGCAACTTCATGGTCGAGGTTTCACCTATCATCAATCCGGAACAACAGTCCGAGATCGTAGCATTTGTGCATCCCGCACCTTCCACACATCAGTCTCATGAACCCGATACAAATCAAATTTGGTCTTTGTATTTCGACGGGTCAAAGTCCAAAGAAGGAGCTGAAGCAGGCTACATCATTATCGATCCGGTAGGTAACAAAACATTGATATCATGTAGGTTGGAATTTGAATGTACTAACAATACTGCAGAATATGAGGCTTTACTGCAAGGTCTCAGAAAAGATTTGGACATGAACATTCAAAATTTAACCATTTTTGGTGACTCTGAAATAGTGGTTAGACAGGTGAGAGATTCTATCCACTGTCTTTCTCCGCATCTCAAAAGTTACTAGTCTGAGGTATGGAATTTAATGAGTAAATTTTCTGCTTTTAATATACATTCCATTCCTAGATTGAATAACTCTGAAGCAGATTTATTAGCTAATGTAGCCTCTAAACTTCTTCCTGCAGAAGGCTTGTCCCCAGATGCATTCTCAATTGAGTTGTTGTTTCGGCCATCCATTCCCGATAACATCACAAACTGGAGAGTATTTGACGATGATCAGCAGATTATCAACTTTCTGCACATGGAAGAAACCTTCCAAGGCGCGGTGATAGACGAGCACACACACGACGACAATTTGCGCAATTTCACGGTAATACCTAATCCAAAATCTCCTGAAGCTCTATCAGATATGGTAAACTCAATCCCAAAATCTGTAATAAGATTAGAAAAGTTTTATGATTTTGAAGATAAATTTAAAAAGACGGTCAATTGTAAAACCAATAGTTCCTCGTTATCTTATGAAAAAGTTAGTTTAGGAACTAGTGAAAATCCTTATTGTATCAACCTAGGCTTGGGATGTTCTAAACAAGAAAAAGATGCTTTTATTAAATTGTTTAAAGAATTTAAGGATGTCTTTGCATGGACGTACGATGATATTAAAACGTTCGACCCTAATATCATACAGCATGTCATCCCGATGAAGCCCCAAACCTTACCCTTCCAACAGAAACTGAGGAAGATGCATCCTAAACTCGAACCAACCATTCGAAAAGAATTGAATAAGCTCCTAAGTGCTAAAATAATTTTTCCTGTTAGGCACACTCAATGGGTGTCCAACCTTGTCCCATTTCGGAAGAAAAACGGGGAAATTCGACTTTGTGTCGATTTTCGGAACCTCAATAGAGCGTCTGACAAAGACAACTATCCTGTCCCACCCATGGAACAGATCCTGCAACAGGTATCTAGTTCCTAGAGGCTATCTTTATTGGATGGTTTCTCCGGATACAACCAAGTCCTGATGTCTCCGCCAGACCAACTCAAAACTACCTTTCGTACTCCATGGGGCACTTATGCTTATCGCAAAATGCCCTTTGGATTGATTAATGTTGGTGCTACCTTTCAAAGAGCAATGGACATTTCTTTTCGAGGCTTAATCAATCACTCTGTTGTAGTTTACTTAGATGATGTGACCGTTTATTCTAAAAACAAAAACGATCATCTAGCTCACTTACGAGTCGTTCTGCTACGATGTCGTAAATACGGCATCTCCTTGAATCCCAAAAAGTCTATCTTTGCAGTAGAACGGAGTAAATTACTAGGATTCATTGTGTCTAGTGATGGGATGATTATTGACCCCGAGAGGACTCAAGTCATCGCTAAACTTCCCCCTCCTACATCCAAGAAATCCATGCAGTCTTTCTTAGGCCAGATTAACTTCGTGAGAAGATTTGTCCCTAACTTCTCTGAAATGGTCAGGCCTCTACAAAACCTGATTAAGAAAGACACCCAATATCATTAGGGACCCATAGAAAATCAAGCTTTTAACCCGATAAAGAAGGCCATAATAGACGCTCCGTCTCTCATGAACCCTGACTTCTCTCAAGATTTTACACTCTATACTTTTGCCTCTGATCATTCCTATGCCGCAGTCCTAACTCAGAAGAATTTCGAGAACAACAAAGTACCCATCGCCTTTATGAGTTCCTCTTTCAAAGGTGCTGAACTTAACTACCCAGTGGTTGATCGGCAAGCCTACATTGTTTTCAAAGCAGTTAAGCACTTTCGGTCCTATATTTTGAAGTCAAGGAAGAAAGTCATTGTCCCTTACCCTGCAGTAAGGAACTTGTTAGTGCAGAAGGAGTTAGGAGAGAAAAGAGATAACTGGGTCACCTCCTTGCAGGAGTATGACTTAGAAATCACCCCAGCTCAGATCGTGAGAGGCTAAGGATTGTGTAAATTGGTTGTTGATTTGGAAACAGGAAAGCAAGAAGATAGTGATACGTCAAGGGAAGTCTGACATCAGTTACGCAAAAACTAGGGACATCTTGGATTTCGTGGAGGAAAAATCAAGATCAAATTATTGAAAAATAAAAATCCATTTATCGTAATTCCCCCCTATGATATGCCTTGTAAGGAAATATTGAAATGGATTGATATCAACAACCACAGTAGTCTTTCAAAGTAGGATATAGTGACGTAATCTATGAACCGCATGTACGGTTGTTAAGGCTAGCTTCTCTACATGAGAGTATTTAAGTTCAGGACCAACTAGATTTCATCTAAGGTAATATATAATGTGCTCATGGAGCTCGTCATATTATTGAACAAGAACCATACCAACCATCCCTTCGAGTGTGGCAATGTAAATAAGGAAATATCTATTGTATTATGGGGGCTTCAGCAAAGGTGTCAATACTAGGGATTTCTTAAGAGCATCAAAGGACTCTTGGGCTTGCTCATCCCATTTTAACGGAGTGTCTTTTTTCAAGAGATGCATGAAACCCTTAGTTATGTGGGGCATATTTGGCTACAAAGCGACGTAGGAAGTTATCCTTCCCCTGTAAACCCTGAATTTCTCAAATGTTGTGCGAGGGAGGCAATCAAAGTATTTCCTAAACCTTCATAGGATCCACCATGATCCCATGCTCATAAACTATGAATCCTAAATGTCGGTCAGACCTTACACAAAAGATGCATTTTTTAGGGTTCAAACAAATGCAATAATAGTGGAATCTTTCAAATACTAGTCGAAGGTGAGTCAAATGATCTACTCTCTTGCGAGAATGACCAAGGATATCGTCTAGATAGGGTTCAACAATATGCTTAATATTGTGAAACTCAAAAATAATGGCACATTGAAAGGTTGCTCCGACGTTTTTAAGAGCGAAAGGAATTTTCCAGTATGAAAAGGTACCCCAAGGAAAAATAAACGTCATCTTGTGTTGATCCTCAAGTTTGATTTGAATTTGATTATAACCTAAAAATCCATCCATGAAAGAAAATACTTTTCTTTCGGCACACTCATCAATAATCTAATCAATAAAGGGAGTGGGCAAGTTATATTTAGGACAGGATTTGTTCAGGTCCCTAAAATAAATACATGCGTGGATGGTTCCTTTCTTCTTATCTACAGGAACAGGGTTGGACACCCATTCGGTCAAGGGAAAAGGGTATATGAAGCCAGCATTGAGCAGCTTCTCAACCTCTACCTTAATAGTGGGAGCCTTCCTAGGATTTACTTCTCTAAATCATTATCGAACATGCTTAGAATTCAGATAAGTTTTAATTTCATTTTCGACAATACTAAGGTCGATCCCTAGCATCTCTTCATATGACCAAGAAAATACATCTTGAAATTCCTTGAAGAGATTGGTGTAGATCTTAATTTCTCCAGACGAACAATCCACACCGATGTATATGTTTTCAATTTTACCATGGCTTCCAGAGATTTTGATTGTGATGGTAGGAGAAATTTTCGCCATGTTTCCTTCAGCATATATAATATACCATGTTGACCGACCATCTCACTCAGGGTGGACCTAAACTCATCCTATTCAATCCTTACAAGATCTGGGAGAAAATAGGATCTATGATGCATATCGTCCCAAGGCCTATCATGACCAGATATGGCCTATAATATTACTTCATATGAGGGTAAAGTATCATCAAGGAAATCATGTGAACAAGATGATTGTACAACCCATATGGGCTCTAATACGGGATCCACCTCATCCATCCACAAGAGGAAGGATCTGGGTCGGTAGTAGCTTCTTGTATAGCCTGATACACAATTTCTATTGTATACAGTGTTATCTCCATCCCGATGTGTGAATGACCTTCATACGACATAGCCGAAGAAGGTAGGGTCCATGGGTCATTCAAATATGAAGTATGGAAAGGAACAAACCTCAACGATGATGAAGACTCACCAGAGACAGAGTTGATGTACAATATTGATGTTGTGAAATCAAAATTACCCATCAAGGAGGAACACATTCCAACACCAACATTCTCAGTTTCCTGCTGAGAATTATCAATAATGGGGACCGAATTCCCCACTGATGCAGTAGGACCAGGATGCACAAAGGACAATTGGTCAATCATCACAATCTTTCCTTCGTGAGGAAAGCATAACATGCGGAAAATCAATGAAACAATGGTTTTCATAGCGTAATTCCAATTACACCCTAGTAAAATATTGTAGTTGAGAGGTGCATCAACCACCTCGACCTTGACCTCCACAATATTTTTTCCTAACTAGACTGGGAAAGTGGGAAGGATACCATGGGTTCTAAAAGAATGTCCATTGAATGCAGTTAACATGATCTTGGACTGAGAAAGGAGAGGAGATCCAATGGCTTTCCAACAATCCAAAGACATCACGGATGTTGAAACACCTTCATCAATTACAGTACGTTTGATGATAACATTCATATACTCCACATGCATTTGAAAGGGCACATGGTAAGGTAAGCAAGACTTAACATCTGTGACATCAAACTTGATAAACTTTGATCCACATGGGTCTAGATCTCATAACGTAGATAGTAAGGCATTCCATTGTGTAGGACACATCTGGAGCACCTCCAAAGCTGACATCGCACACAGGTTTTGGCCCAAATCCTCGAGAATCGAGTAATTTTGGGCAGCTCTAGAATTAGTATTGTGGGAAGATCACTTAAGGAATCCTTTCGGAATACGAGGCAGAGGTTTAGGATTATTAATCTACAAAGTTGTTTATGTAGGAGGAGGCTTTGTACATAGAATAGGTTGTGAAGAACCATAATTGTGAGATCGAATGGCTATAATAATCTCGAACTTAAACATATTGACGCATAGATGGCCACCATAAATTGTCGAGGGTTTCTTACTTCCACTCAATGCATTTTCAGTGTTGGAGGCCCCTAAGGTCATATTTTGGTTATGTGGAAATAGGTTAGTCATCACAACAGGTTACTATGCTATGAGCCTCAAGGCTTCCTCAATTTTGGGGCACAAGTGGGTAAGGTGATCATATTTACAAAGTTTACAAGGAAACTTCACCTTCCTCTTTTCTTTCTTTCCCTCGCCAACAATATTATTATATTTATCATTATTATTTTCGTCCTTGGATTTATTATTATTATTATTATTATTATTTCCACCCCTATGACTATTACCTCGACCTTTCTTCTTGTTCCCTCCAAGTTGTTGGTTACCATTTGGGTTCGACGATTGTACATAATTCCCATCCACTGACTGGGTGATCTAGGATGAATTCATAGCTTGTCCTATTGTAGACTGGTAAAGAGACAAATCTTTCAGCTGGTTCGTCGCCAGGTATGTAGTCTTAGCATTTGCAGAGCCTATGATGCCATCAGCATGAGGCCCAGGATTTTGTCTAGGATCATAATTCGACTGCAACGCGTCATGGATAATTTCATATAGCATCCCAAATTGATCATATATAAGTTCCAACTAATGGGATTTGAAGATGACCTCTTCCTCAGATGTCACTTTGGATGTAGAAACATCCTTCGAAATGTAAGGAAATGAATACTTGAGGAACCATTCCAACAGAAAATCTGGAGGAATGTAAGATTTAATCAACCTCTTTTGTCTACACCACTCTTGAATATGGTTGGATATGTGGGTGGATTTATATTGATGAAAATCTGATAAAATTTATATGTCGACATCATAAAAAATTGGCAATTGAAAGTGGTTAAGAAAAACCAAGACCATATGATTAAAAGTTCTATAGGTTCTCCCAGGTAACTCAATGTACCACTTCGCAACAACCCTCATAAGGGTGTGTTGAAATAGTATCAAATGAATAGAATCATCATTAAGATATTTAGACGAGCACCATAGCTAAAAGGTAGTCACATGATCACCTGGGTCCTCACTAGTCTTTCCCTCAAACTTTGGAATGTCATAGGGAAGCTTGGTAGGGAAGGGGGTCCATGATGGATCACGACGCACTGGTTCATTCATCAATTTTGACAAGTCTATAAGATTCAATGTGGCCAAAAAAGGGAGTTGAGGTTGCGGCGTCTGAGCCCATGCTCCTGAGAAAGACTATTTTGAGATATCACAAGCCAAGCATGGTTTTGGTATATACCATGGCCTTTTTTGATAGTATAGTATCCTCCTCCCAACTGATTCATAAAGGGTTGTAAGGGAATAATTACCTAGTAATATTCTTGTGAGGACAAAGCGACATGATAAGGATTACTCGTATGAGGATATATGTTGCCCCTAGAATGAGGAAATGCGTATGGGGGGTAACCCATATTATAAATTTGACTCCCTCTAGATGAAACACCAGAGGTTAGAGGGAGGTTTTCCATGATTAAATTTTTCATAGGAACATGCATAGAGGAATAAGGATGGATGGACAGGATATAAGAAGTATAAGGACCACCCATTTGAGCACTCAATCCTTAAAAAGTGTAGCTAGGATTGGGTCCAGAGGAAGGAGGGTTCCAACCTTCTACCATGGGAGTTAGTTGAGGGATATGACCCCCACAAAATGAAAAAGGAGTATAAAGAGGCATCATTCCCCTAGACACCAAACGAGGATTCACATGAGACGGCGAAACAGAGGATGACAAGTGCAAAGTCATGTATGGAATACCAAAAGAGAAAGGGTTAGAGGCCCAAGGCATTGACTGAGTATTATGATTCATTTTACCACTCGGGAATACAAAAGGATTTTTTCCCATGGGTTGAGCAAAGACCATGGGTTGGGTAGAATTAGGTGAGGGAGCCTCTGGAATCCAAACAATTGGCAATAAGGGAGTCGAGGGGACCCTACTAATCATAGAGGACATTGGAGTCGATGGGATTCCCGAAACATTCATATATGAATCAATACTCATGGTACGATGATTGTGAGTGGATATATATGTACCACGCTTATTAACTATATGCATTTTAGAAGGATACTTTGGTAAAGGACCAAACCATGGTGGTTGATTCAGAATATGAAGAGACCGACGGGGAGGCTGGTATTACTCCACAATGACTCAAAAGAACATGTGATGCAATACAAAATCCTAATGCCAACTAATAATCAAAGAGCACACTCCTAAATAAAGCTAAAGGCCAATGCACACAAACAGGATATGATGGTTGAAGGGACCTCCCGAACAAAAGAAGGTATGCCTCTCCTAGGAGGGGATGTGACTCCCGAACAAAATAGTGGAGGTAACAGAACCAGTTATAAGGACCCTCGTGTGCTTCACAACATAGTCAGTCATATTCCTCCGAAGAGAAAGTCCTCCATAAAGTTTGTGTGTTGCTTGATCCCTATCTAACTCAGGGTACCTACAAATAACCCCCACAAGAAACCTATGTGGCTACCTAGGTTAAGAAACTAAAGTCACCATAGTATAATCGACGCTCAGGAGAGAAGTCGTAGGTCCATTCCACTGTATGGGTAGGGTAGAAAAGATTGAAATCTCGAAAGCACCACCTCTCAAGGAGGTAAAGGCACTATTGAAACCCCCAGATACGAATAGAACCCCAAAAATATCTCTAACGCTAGGAAGGTATTATAGGTCTATCTCTGCAACCAACTTCGCGTGACCTCGTTCTTAACTCCAGTGTGATTGGAGCCTCCTGAGGACATCAATTACACAATGAGTTTAACCACTCCCTGGCCAAACACATACATTGAGTTTTATAGCCTTGGAGAAGTTTACTCACAAAATCCTATTCCAAGGCCCTAAGTCCTACACTTGTTTGTGTACCCTAAAAAATAAATTGTTTCTAATCAATTTTAATTATTCGTCATTAATTTTAATGGATTCTTCTTACTTAAGAGGTGTGATCATGAAACTAGTGGTATGATGACTCAACATATATAAAATAAGCAAATATAAAAACATTGCTAAGTACTAGTCTTGATTTTCAAAGAGACGGCATGCTTCTAAATGTTGTTCTCAAGATGAAATATCTATAGTTTTCAATGAAGTGCAATCTTTCCTAATATTCCAAAACTAATGTAAAGCAGCCAAAAGTGAAAATTCTCTAAGTAAAATGCAAAAAGCAACATTTTTTTTTGTATTTTCAATATAATGAAATGAAAATGCAAGGACTAAATAACAACCTCTCAGGAAGACCCTATTGTAAGCATAAAGAGATCAGCCAATTAGGACACCAGGAAGTGACTACCTAGACCAGAATGAAAGGACAACAAATGAGAAAAATGACAAGAAATTAGTTCGCCCAAAAGATTCATTGATAACACAGCTTCCTATCATTTTGTAGGCACTTAACAGTTAGGATAGGGACCCAAGAAGTCTCAGCAACCATAAAAACTCAACTAGAAAACATTAAACTTGGCCAAAATGACTCATAAGATAGTGTATGTGAATGTTAAGGGAACATAGGTGTATTTACGTGCCCTAAAGATAGACAGCTCATGTATGTACGTGATTGTCAAGGGAAAACCCTTGTATGCCAAAGAAGACACTACATGGGAAAGGGTTAGGCCAAGAAACTCAGATACAAAGAAAAATTTAGGTTGTCAATCAATAGGTGACAAAGAAACTCATGCAAACAGAGAGAAATAACGGAGAAAAAACACCCAATACCCCAAAAGGGAGATCCTCCCCAGTAGAGTCACCAATTTTTTTATGAGGAAAATCTCTCTATGGATAGGTAAAACCACAATATACCGAACAACACCCAGAAATCAACTATAATATCAAGTATGCTAGATAAATGAAAATACATTTAAGTGTCATGCATTTTCATTTCATTCTGTCATACTTTAGTCTAGACATCCGAAGAAGACCGCAGTTGAGCTCATGACCCAAAGCTTTATACCTGCAACTTGTCCTCAACATCCAAGATATGCAAGCATGTGGAAATTATATAGAATGTTAGCATATAAACTAGAAAAATCCATTAACATGCATAACAAATACGCCCATAGAAAGTAATACAAATATTTGCAACATATAATTAGATGAGAAAAGAGTATTTCTATTAACGTAATCAGCAAAAGTACATAGGTGAAAAACTTATGTAACAACACATATCGGAACCGAGAAATTAAATCCCTCCAGTTGGGCCTTCACCACTTCAATCCTCCACCAAGGCAAGCTCGCAAGTAGGAGTCAATGAGGTTCTCCATCTCAAGATAGGAAGAGTTTGCAGGTTGAACACAATAATTTCAGACTTTCAAGGATAAACGGGTGCAGACTCAATATGAGGTAAAATTTCTCCAGAGTGTCTTTGATATCAATGATGAATTATCCTCCTTAAGGCTTTTATATGGCTCAAATTATATCCTTCACATGAAATTGAAGGGTCGAGTCAGAGAATTTCCAGTATATGGAAGGTCAAGGATCATGGATCTCGTGACATGGCATGGAAACCCGACTTGTTTTTTTTTTTTTTTTTTTTAGCACAAAACCTGATGTACGTGGGTTGTAATGGAGAAACATGTGTATACGTCAATTGTCTAACTATGGCTCGTGTATATGGACAAAAATTTGTATTTTTTACTCTGGAGTTAGCAAAATGGGGGATTTGAGTCTGCAAAGGGAAATGGGAAGCCATCAAAGCAAGATGCATGGAGTGTGGAAAAATTTGCTATAACAATATGTGTGAGGTAAATTATTTGACGATGGTAAGAAAAATTCACCTAAAAATCTACAGCATAAAAAATAACTAGTTAATGTGAATAATAGTAATCAT
>JASDQU010010651.1:68011-98773 GCA_032191745.1 Picea mariana | reverse complement strand
TTGAGGATTATGGATTTGAAAGTGTATCCTATGTGGACAAGGACACCCAATATAATCTGACCAGGTGTGAAAAGTATCTACAAGATCACCAACACAAGAACAGGTTGGTCACCATTACTTTTGAACCCATTTAGGAAGTGTACTAGGGGAAAGTGTAGAGAGTGGATAATTAACTGCATTAGATGGATCATTGACCTCATGGTCATTATCATCAAAACAAGAAATCAAATCAAGATCTAGAATTGGATAAGAAGAAGGGAATTAGAAAATGCCTAATTAGGAAGAGTATGTTCATAATATCAAACACTCCTACTGATAATCAACTTATGTGTGTCAGCCTTCAAGATGAATCAATCTATATCCTTTAACATCTTTTGAATATCCAACAAATATGATATGATTTATTTGTTAATGGGATTTATATCTAAGCAATCAAAATATGGTTAATGGGATTTATATTGCATGGTGTTAATTGGCTCAAGGGTCTAGCTCTAGGACATATTTGATGAGTTAAAGTGGATTGGGGGTGATAAGTTAGGGCTACTATCTACAAAAAATGTCTATTGTGCTTTAGCTACAACAATTTGGCAACATCCTATTGGTGGGTGGAGGAGAACTTGTTGGAAATGGGATTTAGCTCTAAAAATTAAACTTTTCATTTGGTTATCTGTGGAAAAAAATTTATTACATGGGATAATTTACAATCTAAAGGTTGGGAAGGTCCTACCATCTGCCATCTATGTACAAAGGATCCAGAGACAATAAAATATCTATTTGTCAATTGCACATTTACTTAGTAGGTATGGTACATAATTCTAACTGGGCTAAACATAAGGAAAGTATGGAAATTGGTTAAAGAAGAAGCCTGAGTATTCTACTCTTCCCTCCTTTATTAGTTGGAAAGTTTGGTTGGAACGTAACAAGGTAATATTTGAAAATGGGAATCCTTGTATCTGTTCTATTGTTTTCAATTCTCTTGGAGGTTTCAATAGTCTTCCAATTTTTCAGAAGGCACCTTCTGCTTGGCCCAATTTGCCTCCTCTCCAAGTTGTGGCTATAGTGGGATGGTTTGATGGAGAAACACACCCAAATGGTTAGCATAGTGGTGTAGGGGGAATGATTAGGATCAATGAACAAACTGCTTATAAATGGACTTTCAATTGTGGTGCGGGCACTAATACTAGGGACAAATTATTAGGTGTCTAGGAAACGCTGACACTGGCTTCTCGGTTGCATATTATTGACATCCAGGTATTTGGAGACTCAATAATAGTAATTGACAGGTTAAATTTCAAAGGGAAACTGTAGGTAATTTTCCTAGATTGTTGGAAGGAAAGAATCATAGACCTGACCAAAATCTTCAGAGCAATCAGATTTTCTCACATTTATCGAGAATTAAATAGGGAGGAAGACTTACTTTAAAACAAGTCACTGCAACAACAAGAAGGAAAAATCACTTATAATCAATGGGAAGAAGGAAATGAGGGTCCTACTCAGTTTATTAATCTATATTAGATCAACTGCGAAGTTAATATTTAGCAATTATCAGAATAGAATATGCAAATCCTACAGAGACAGTTTCTCTTTTTTGTATACACTTATTTTATAATTAAGTGTGAACAGTGGGTGGACAAAGTATTTTTTTTTTCCTGTAAGGACTGTCTTTCCTTCAGCAGTCAGCATGCTAGCTTGTGTTTTGTCGTCATATCAATTCCATCAGGGACAATGATAGTATGTAGATTTTCTTTTATTTTGGACAAATTTTGTCTCTAGTATGTACACATTTATATATCAATATAATGAGTAATTTTCTGTTGAAAAAAAATGAGTTCTTAAAAGCAGAGGCTCTCCCTTTAAATTATTTTTTCTCTCCCTCAGCAATAAAGGTTTTTTAAAAGGCTTATACATGGAAGTGAGCTCATAATTATTATTTTTTTTAAGTGTTTTCAAAATACTATTCATGCAATAGTAAGGGTTAAAAAAAAAAGGATTTTACAAGGAAGAGAGTTCATTCTCCTTTTATAAAAAAAAGGGGTTTTCAAATACTACTTATGCAATAGTAATGGTTTTTAAAAAGGCTTTTATAAAGAAATGAGATTTTAAAGTGGTTATAAACCAAGTCTATGAAAAATAATGATCGTTCACTTTTAAGTGGTTATAAGTGAGATTTCAAAAGCAATGACTCTCCTTTTAACAATAAAGAGCTTTTAAAAAGTTTTTTATAAAGAAGTGAGCTCATTTTCCTTTAAAAAAATTGCATTTTCAAAATACTACTTGTACAATAGTGTGTTTTCTCTTATCAAACAAGTTGATATACATATATAATATTATTATTACAAGTTTCCAAGATTAATTATAAAGAAGAAGGTTAAACATTCTGTTTTATATTTCTTCTAATTTCTCATCATTGAAATCTGACCAGACAATATTTGCCAAAATTGCAATTTTCGAATTGATGAAATCAAATGTATAAATTGATTCATCACCCATGCATACCCCTATTTCAACCAAATTGTGCAATGCTAACATTTGATATATGTGATCCCATCAATCCAAATGGTTCTTACCGACTTCCCTTTCCGCTATTTTCAACAGTTGGAAAAGGACCAATTTGTAGTGTATTTATACTACAACCTCCATAAATCTATGATAAACACCCAAATAAAGCTTCACAAGTCACTTTTATTCAGATATTGAAATCAAGGTTCGTTTTAAAGGAAGATTTATATTTTCAACTCATGCATGTGTGGGATAGTCATAATGAGAGAAAACAAAAAATTATGTATAATTGTCGATGGAAAGCACATGTGAGTTTCTTCAAAAGGTTAATTCTCCTTGAATAAGCCACAAATTTGAAATCTGTAAAACCCCCACTTTAGATTTTGAGCTGTAAAATATAATGATGGTCTTCTTTCAAATCGATATGGACTATAGAAGTGAGGGTGTATTTCTTTTTATTTAAGAAGGAAGCACTCCTCTATTCTTCTTTCTAGAAGAAAATATCAAATCGATGTTCTTGTTGTTGCTACAAGGGTGGTCTACAATGTAAGAGATCATCCAAGGCATTAAAGAGTGCCAATATCTACATGAGAGAAGCATGGATGTGAGAGAGGGTCATGGAGATACTTATGAGAGAAGAGGGCTCCATGAACCATGAAATATGACCAAGGTGACTGCCCAACAAGGAAATGATTGATTCCAATCTGCAACAAAAAATGAATCCATATACCGGTGGGTTATCTCAGTCAATTTAAATAGGTTGTTTAGTGGGGGAGTTCACTGTGATGTCCCTAGTTCTAGTATAGCTAAGGTTCAAGTCTATTAAGGTCCCTTTAGGTTACCAATCACTATTATGGTTTGCAATTGAACTACCTAATACATAATAAACTAGGGAAAATAGATAACTAAATATCTATGTCAAAACTCAAACATTCATTTAGAAAATAACAACCTTGAATCTTATAGGATTGTTGGATACAAAAGGAGGGTTGATCATATTTGAATTATTATTCCCTCTATTTTAATATTAAATTATACTACAAATATCCACTACTCTAGATATGCCTCATTAATTCACTCCACTTTTTTGTGTCTTAGTTATCATACCAATTCCTCCCTGTTTAAAGTTAGAAGTGTCCCTACTTAAGAAACTAAATGAGAAAAGTGAGTAGCAAACACGTCCTCTAAAAACCACTAAGATTTTATAGGTAGTTTTCCCTTACAACACATGAGATAAGGATGGATGATGCCATGGATAAAAAAATTGAGAAATAGTGTGTGATTCACTGTAGTGGGGTGTTGCATGGAAAATAAAATCAAATATTGTTGTTTCCATGCCTCAAAAGTAGGTATGCGGACGTCAAAAAGATACTAGATTAAGGCAGGTAGGCGACTAAGGAGGATAGGAACCTGATTGTTGAACCCTATCATAATACGTAGATGACATTATTGTATATAGGATGTCCCTTTAAGGTGGAAATCATTCAAGAGATAGGATTGAAAATGGATGAAGAGTAAAGGCCGATGATCTATATGTAGTATTTTTTCTTTCCCCAACCAATAATGATGCCAAATCCATACTAAGGCATAGAATGAATTGGCATACACACTATACTAAAGTGTGGTAGAAAATAAACATGTCAACAATATGGGACATGGTTGCCTCCTTTTTGGAGTATGGCCTCACTGGAAAAAGGAGAAGCATCACACTCTATCATAAAGGGATACTAGAAGGCATGAAGATGAAGGACTAGTATGGAACATAGGATATCCTAGAGGTCATGGAATGTAGTTGTTTTTTCTAGATCCCAATCAAAGAGCTTGAAATGTGATTTGTGATAAAATCAAAGGTCCTCAATAAAATTCTTAATCTCTATTGCAGAATGAAGTGAAGGCTAGTCCAATAGTGCCTTGGCATTACGAGGTTCAAGTTGAATACCCTTGGGTAAAATTAAAGATCCCATAGAAGAGACTAATTGTTGGTAAAACACAAACTTATGAAGGTTACCTTGAAGCTTGTTGGGATGTAAAATATCAAGAATTTGATGCAAACGGGGGACACGTTCTATCGAAATCTTATTGCATATTAAAATGTCATATAGATAAATAATGACCAATCATCATTCATTTGCCTCCTGTCGAGGGATACTAAATACAAGTTATCCAACAAGTGAGGAGTTGGGCTAGATCATGCCTTCATTTAGAAATGCCTAAATTGTTTTTTCAATTGTTGTGTTCTTAGCAGAGCCCATACAATAAACATGAGTAGTGAGAATGGAAGTGTCCAAGATTAGAACGAGGTTATGTTCAATACTATGGGAAGGTTTCAATGCATTGGGTTATTTAAATGCCTCATGGTACTTGGTGAGGGGAGGGACCAAGTTTATTGGTGGAGGATAAGGCTTAACAGGTTGGGGTTCTCATATGATACATAGATGGAATCATTTATGAAGGGAAATTTGATATATCACGTCATCACTTGAGAGGGTTTTAGGTGTGGACACAACAGGGGGAATACAAGTGATATTTATGATTATCTGTAGTGAGTATGAGTTTGTGCAAGAATCATATTTAGTGAATCATGCATACTGGTAAGAAATCCCTAGCAACAACTTAACAAAATCTAGAGGGGTGATGTCACATATAAAAATAAGGATTGATCCCCTTCTTTGACCCGACTGAGATAGTAAGGGTGAAGGTGAGGAGTGACCTACATAACCAACTTTTAGTTAAGGGTAGTGGATACCAAATTATTTTGGTTTCCATTGTCCATGAATAGTTGTACCATGCAATCTTTCAATTGGAAATTATGAGTAAAGAGGGTGGCATGTGCTATAGGATTCAAGATGAGATTAGGATCAGGGGTGGCAGGATGGGGTACATCAATGATATATTCAGAAGGGATGCTTCCATGAAGAATAATTCTTTAGCTAATCATGGGTCATGAGTGGCATCACAATTAATTGTGTTGTGAGAGGTTGATTTGTGATAGTTGTAGTATTGATCTATGGGTACTGGGGATGTGGAAGCCATAGGGGGTGTCATGAGAGTGGGGGAGGGTCAAGAAGGAGAATGGAAGGTAACTAGATGTTTACCAAATTTATTTTCGACAGTAAGAGAATTTTGAAAGGCCATGGAAATAGATGCATTATGCACCAAATAAACTTAATGAAAGAAAACAAGGAATAAACTAGAATTGAATTTAATGATAAGTATATTTCCTAGATTAGAGATAGAAAGATGCACTAGGAGATTTTATAAAACACCAATGTATTGTTAGATGTTTGGGTTGGTAGATTTCTTGATTTGAATCCACTATTCCCATAAATAATCCACATAGCCTATCAGATAAAACCATTCTTGGAGGGTTGTGTAAAAGGTATTCTAGCTATGGAAAACACTAAGAAAACAATCAAAATACATCACAGATCCCTCCCTCTTAGGATTGGGATTTTTTAACTTTGATTCCCCTTGATGCAGAGAGGAAAAAACCCCTTTTCAAATCAAAATTACACAACATAAATCTTTTACCATTTGCTCTAAAATTACTATGGATTATGGCCACACATTCTTCACTCTCTTTAAGCTTGAAAATAAATTGCTAATGTAATTGTTACTCCCTCAGGGGTGACAAATTTCAGAGGTGTGCTCACAAGCATTTCATGTTGTTGCTTTCATGATATTTCATGCTTGTATTTTCCAGACCTAGAAAAAGTTTATCTTGATCTCCATTAGATGTATGATCATGCTAGATCAACTGTGGTATAGCTCATTGTCCTCCCCCACTCAGATGAAAGATTTCATTATGAATCGTACAATATTTTTTCAACATGTTTTATCTTGATATCTTATGTATCGATGCTTATTTAGATGCGATGCTATAACTTCCTAGTTAGTCACGAAAGTGGTAAATACTTAAAGACATCAGATAACACTTCATAACATGCATAGTTTTATTATTTACCTCATTACACCTTGGGGATTTTTTTTTTTTTAGAAGTGTGTCATTTCTAGGGTCAATTTGTACTACTGGGTACTTATCCTAGATAGCATTGTCCACATCCTAACAATGCTAAATATTTTCCACCTTCCTTGTATCATTTATTCCACCCATATACAAATATTCTATCCTGATCATGCATGATTTCTCAAAGGTTAAAAGAAAAGGTCTAAATGATAAAAATACTAAATTAATAAAGCCAAAAAGGCTAGAGGTGAAGAGCTAATTAAAATCTAGAAATAAAATCTTGAGCAATGCCACCTCTCTATGAGATTAATGCCCCTAGTCCCTAGATTGTCTATGAATATCTAAAGAAAAAAGGACTTTTAGATAAACTAAACACTTAAAGAAAATGCATAAAGGGGTAGTAAGAAATAATGTTGAGGATAGGTAACTTAATTTTAATCTCCCTCTTGAAGGTTCTTGCATAAAACCCTAGCTTGAATAATCTAGATAAACAAATAAATAAAAAAACATCTATGCATGTATAATACTTTGAGGAACATCGAATGAAGTTCTTTCCCTTCCATTTCATCATTATTATTCATATTTTACCTATATTTCACTTGGGTACTTGGGGAGTTGTTGGAATATGTTATCACCATAACAATTTTCTTTTGATGGAATCCAAGTATTGAATTTTGGTGAGGAGCTACATCGGTGTGGAGGCGCAATAGTTTGGAGGAAGAGGTCACATATAGCGAAGAAAGGCATAAACATAAGGGAGACAAAAAAATGATGGGGCACGACGGGCCATATATCTTGAGTAGCCTAGATCGACGATCATGAGACATATTAGGAGAGGAAATAATGCGAAGGTTAAGCACTAGAGAGCGGGCCAGGGAAAATACTGCGGTTTTAGCCCGCAGACACGTGGCGCCACCAGAGGCCTATTTGGGAGAAAAGCGGTCTACCCAAAACTGATTTGCCTCAACCCCGATATCGAAAAGCGCATATAAAAGGAGGGCCCGGTCATTATTTTATGATATTTTAAATCTTTTGAATGTTTAAAAATTGGCGCAAACGCTCCGTTGAACTAAACCTCAAAAGTGAACCAGACTCGCACATTCTCTGCTAATTCACAAGTATTTTTCATCATGGCCATGAATCCTATCATTTTATCTGTAACAGAGCAAGATCCTGCCTCTAAAGAAGAAGTCCTAATTGACAGGGACTCCAATATATTTGACACAAATAACCGTCTCACCCATTTCTGTATCTAGAGCCAATTTGTTAGACAATATCGGGAAATGAATACCCTTACTTGAAGCAGCCCAAGCATCCATAACCCCTTACATCGTTGAAGTCACGTTCCCTTTCCCAGAGTTCATAAGATGGTGTGTAGAACAGTATTCGCAGGAATAAAAGGTCATTTTAAATAAGTTAGGGTTGGAGGTCTTGTGCAAAATAGATAGCCTGTAAATTCGACAAACTCTTGATACACCAGATTCTTCCCCCGCAGTGTCAGAGCCCTTCTAGGAAGAGAAAATAATCACAGTTTATAGAGAGTGCCCCCCTGAGGTCAAAACCCTATTTTTGCAGACCATTGTTAAACTCGAACATCATTATGAGAATCTATCATTGCCTATGGATGTAAGTGTCATGATTATGGAGGTCCAGTGGGCCTGTTCCATACTGAGTCATATTTTAGGATTAGATAACTACAAATTTGTATTAGAGGTCATGTTGGGTTTTCTATTGACCTTTTTTTAGTCAGAGTCTATTCAGTTAGTTTGTATCAGATTTTAATATTTCATCGCCGATAATGTGCACAAACAGTTGGTAAATTTACAATCACTGAGACACTTCAGGTATTACATGCATTTGTTGAGAATGTTCTTGGAAAAAAGTAAGAAAGAATTCCTTGAAGCTGCATTCATCTCGACTAAATGCAAAAGGATCACATTGCTTATTTTTATAAATAAGATCATGTCCATGGTTTATAGCCTAATCTTCAGCACGATCCTGCCAAGGGTTTTGGAAGAAATGAAAAGCTCTTTACAACCCAATCCAGAGAACATGGTAGGAGATTGGATGTTGTTCATGCATTCTACTATAATTTGGGTATATGGTTATGAAGAGAGACCTTACCTTTTACCTGTCTTCTTGACTCCCAGAGTCTTTTCCCTAGAGTTCATCAGACAAAGGATCATTTCAGAAACAAAGCATTTTTTGAAAATGCACAATGCATCTAACTTAAAGTTTCCTTTCACAATAGGACCCTTTGTGGTAAAGACTAGGTTCTGGTTTCCTCAGATCCAGGCTAAGCTCAATGAATTTGGGTTTACATAGTTACAAGGGAGGAAATATGATCCACACCAGGTCATATCTAAAAGAAGACTAATGAGCAAACAAGGCCCCTATGAGCTTGAGCATGTTGAAGGATTTGATAAACTAGAAAATCTAGAAACCTGTGCAGATATGGAAGTCATTTTGCAGCCTGATCAAACACTACAAATAAGGTCAACCCCGCAGTATATCCAGACATAGAAAAATTCTCCAAGGTTTATTATTAAAGCTCCAAAGATGAGTGTTTATAACCAGAGGAGCAGTTCAGAGGCCTTGGGTGCCAATAGTTAGCAAAATGTTCCCAAGAAAGTGAAAATCATACGGACCCGACAGATAGTAAACCTAAAAGAGGAAGATCCCAAAAAGAAAATGAGCATGGAGATGGTGGAGAGCAGAACTGAAAATGAAGAATCTAATACAGAGAGCATGGCACAGGGTGAAAACATCTCAAGAGATTTTAGCAATAAGAAACATATCTTTAGTAAGGCACTTGGAGCGGTCTACCAATCCAAAAAAGATTTGGCAAACCAATATATTGTGAAAGGAAATATGGCCATGAGTGAAATTAGATATTTTTTACCTAAAGTAGAAAGGATCTCCCAACACAAGTCTTCCCTGTTCTCAGTCAGGGATGTAGAAAGGAAAACACTTAACATAGCGGTGACAGATGAGGATAAAGTGTCTAAAATCAAGATGCATTATGAAAATATAGGTGCCCCAGATAAGGTAAAATTCCACAGAAATGCTAGTGACATGCTATATTCAAACTACCTGATTCTGAGTTTGAAGGTTTCAAGACTGACAACCCATGCACTTAAAATAGATGGACAATTGAAGCTAGAAAAATCATCCAACAGAGCCTAGCAGACACTGGTCAAAATATTGGAATTTGAAGGCCCTAAGGGGTAAAAGATTCCTTATATGAGAAAGGGAAGATGATCCAAAGCCTAAAGAAGAAGCTGAAAATGTCTGATATAAAACATCCACAGACAATAGAGCTGGCCGCTCTAGAGCAAGAAAATGAGACATTTAGATAGGAAGCGCTAAATTATAATGCCAAAATATTGTAGCTGGAAAATGAAAAGGAGAGTTGGTCACAAGGACAGGCAGTAACATCAGACATAGCTGTTGTTGTACCTTATGCTATAGAAATTGGGCCTAACGCTGATGGACTGGTTCAAGCTATGTCCCAAGTTAGCCTGAAGGAAGGGAAAATCAAGAATCTTAGAGGATATATAGAGAGGCCGCAACATGAAATGAAAATTAGGAATGAGAATATGGCCTAGTTCCAAAAGGAAAATCAAGAGTTGTAGGAAAGAGTGAGGAAATTGAAAATGAGGTTGAAAGGTAAAGGAATTTTGCAGGGAGATAAACATGTAATCTGGGACTCTATCACTGTTGAGGCTGCCAAATTCAAGGTATAACTAAATTTCATAAATGAAAAAGACAACATGGTTTTCACTGCCCGAAGCAGGTATACAGTTGTAGATGAAACATTGGCAAAAAAACCCTCAGAATGAACCCAAAATGCTATAAATTTGCTTAATTCTGTTCCTACCCCTAATCTCCAGACCATTAGGGTCAAAGACATGACTGCACTAATCATTTAGTCTAGGAGGATCATCGCTAAACACAATTTTCTCAAGTCAGTTCAAACCAAAGTCGTGCAGATGGAGCAGAATATACAAGAATTTAAGGACACATTTGAACATAGATGATTTTAGGGGATAAATTTCGCTCATGGGATAATTTTCCATGGTTTTTCCCAAGAAAAGATTCTCCATTCTAAAAAATATTTCTCCCACATTCTATAGGATAAAATTATTTTACCTTAAAAATTGTCAAACTTTTATACAAACTATATAAAATCCTTAGAAATCTGAATATTTTTACAAAAATATTGCCAAACATTTATAGTTGGCATATGAAGGATTAATAAGATTCAACAAGGTTTATAAATTTTAAAATAAATTTCCATCCTTAAAATCATCCCTTCATTTGAACAATTGTTTGTCAAGGGCCTCCCACCATTTTGGGATGGAAAAGGAAAATTATATGACCCAGAACAATACAACTCCCTCCTCACACAGTGCAGAATGGATCATTCTAAGTTTGATGGTTTGGAAGAAAACTTTAAGGGACCAAGTCTGGTGGAATATC
Organism: Picea mariana; assembly: GCA_032191745.1. Classification (NCBI taxonomy): domain Eukaryota; kingdom Viridiplantae; phylum Streptophyta; class Pinopsida; order Pinales; family Pinaceae; genus Picea; species Picea mariana. The sequence goes on along the minus strand of JASDQU010010651.1, from coordinate 87,825 downwards.
TGACCACATGTTTTGAGATTTTAAATCATTTTAAGACAGTGAAGATCAGGCTTCCGACTATGTCTTACACTACTTGCTTTGATCTGGAGCAACTTTATAAATAACCCCCCAAAACAAACTAAATCTAGCCACTGATTGCCAAAGAAATATCAAGTGACAAGAAATATCCCTCTTTGAGTTGAGTAGGCTAGTGCCCATCTCTAAAGTAGGTTGAAACAATTACCTCTATCGTTTGTCTATCAACCGGACAAAATTTACAGAGACCTAACATTCTGGCACCGTTGCCAGGGATGAAGTTGATAAATATTCCCTGGGAAAAACGACTTAAAGTTTTAGTTTGATACATGAGGGTGGAAGTGGATCAAATACCTCATTGGATGAAATTATTTTTTCCCTGGCGACTCCATTACCAAAAGACCAGTTGCACCAAATAGTGTGAGCTAGAAACCTTGGCTCCCAAGAGAATTCACACTAGAAGCAACCCAGACCCAGAAGCTGCAATCCCTATGTCTGACCCTGAAAAGCTTGTACATAAAAGAAAATAAAATCTAGTAACCCCAGTGTTGCGTCTAGACCAATATCTGTCCTTACCCAAGGACAGAGTAACAAGCATTCAAGACATTGAGTTTGATGTGAAATTTGAGCAAGCTCTATTTAGAACTAAGTCTGAATCTTGTTTAAGCGAGACCATCTTTGATGAAAAGAGATTCCAAGATTTGATTTTAGCCGTATCTGCCAGGCCTATAGTGATCCCCGCTCATAACCAACAGGCACTCTGACCCCTCACAACAACCATGGCAGCTAGATTTTCTCCCCTCATACTGCCTACTCAACTACATGATTTACCTCAAGATTATAACCTAAGGATCAAATTATATGATGCTGAAGGCAACATATCAGCCCGTAAGCATCTAGACTGGTTTAATGAATTCATAGACTTGGAAGAGGTGGAATTTGAAGATGTGAAAATGAGGTTGTTTACACAAAGTCTTGTAGGAGAAGTGAGGAAGTGGTTCAGAGCCCTTCCAACAGCTAGTATCATAGATTTCGAATCCTTTGAAACCAACTTCCTTGTAAAATGGGGAGACAAGAAAAATCCCCTTCAGTTGTTGACCGAGTATAACAACATGAAGAGATCACCTGACGAAACAATGCAAAAGTTTTCAGCTAGATTCATGAAGGTCTATAATTTGATTCCTGTTGAGGTAACCCCCCCCCCTNTATTGATTCTTTTGAAAGCAATTTTGCTTTATTATTAAGAGAAAAAAGATCTGCTACCTTGGATGATATGATGACTGATGCCATAGAAGTCAAAGCGAACCTAATGGATTCATGAAATATAAAAGCTAGCTCTAGCATGGACATGAACAAAACTCAGGATAAGGCACAACCTTCAACCTCACAAACATTAGAAGAAAGGTTTAAAACGATGATGAGAACCATAGAGAGAATGATGGAAAGAATGACCCTGGATAATAGGTCTAACCCCAGAGAACAACCTAAAGCCCCACTCAGAAATCTGAGGAGACAAACAATCCCACAAATTAGACAAAGAGAACAAAGAAATCAGGAGAATCAAGCAAATCAAGCAGATCAGAGAAATCAAGGGAATGAGGGAAATCAGGCGAATCAGGGGAATCAAGGAAATCAGGGAGATCAAAAAATAAGGCTTCCTTTCCAAAATAATTATGTGAATGAGAATTATGAGGGATATTTTGAGGACAACATGGATTTCTGTGATGATAAAGAAACATAGGTGTTTTTGACCAAAGAAGAACATGACCAGTTCATGGATGTGAGTGAAATCTTTTTGCAAGATGATGAGGAAAGGTTATCACTAGAAAGGGATGATTACCAAGCAGGATTGCAATATTCCATCATGCAATTCCAAAGACAATACAATCTTCGAAATCAGAGAGTGCCTGAAAACCTCCCAAAGGGGAATCCTTCAAAAGGAAATCCTCCAAAGGGAAACCTCACCAAAGAATCTCAGAGTAACATACCTTCTCCAAGTCAGCCCCAAAAAGATTCAGATGCAAAAGACTCTGTTGCAAAGGATTCTGCTGCAAAGGGTACTATAGAAAAAGGAAAGCATAAAGAAGAGCCTCCAAAGAAAATATTAGAAGTGAGGAAAGAAGTGGTCACCAAAGAGGTAGAGAAGACCTCATCCTCCTTTAATTTTGAAAGTGAGATGGCCAAGATCAAAATTTTTGTGCCATTTAATGAATTAATCTAGAATAGAAAGTAAAGAAATTAGATAATCAAGATGCTTAAGATGGAACAAACCTATAATACCCTGAACATACAAGATGATCACCCAACCATCTTATTTGGGCCAAGAGTAGAAGAAAGTAGTGATAATGAAGAAGTTCCCCCTTTTTATGTCATCTTGAAAATGCATGACATGACTCTGCACAATGCCATGTTGGACTTGGGAGCATCTCATAACCTAATGCCCAAGGTGGTCATGGACCAACTAGGTATGGACATCACAAGGCCTTACAAAGACTTGTTTTCTTTTGATTCCAGGAAGGTGAAGTGCCTAGGTCTTATTAAATATTTGGTGGTATCTTTGGCACAAATCCCAACAAAGAATATGGTTATGGATGTAGTGGTTGCTGACATCCGTCCCAATTTTGGCATGCTGTTGTCAAGATCTTGGGCTGCAAAATTAAAGGGATGTGAGTGAAATCTTTTTTCAAGATGAGGAGGAAAGGTTATCAGTAGAAAGGGACAATTACCAAGAAGGATTGCAATATTCCATCATGCAATTCTAAAGACAATACAATCTTCGAAATCAAAGAGTGCCTGAAAACCTCCCAAAGGGGAATCCTTCAAAAGGAAATCCTCCAAAGGGAAACCTCACCAAAGAATCTCAAAGTAACATACCTTCTTCAAGTCATCCCAAAAAATATTCGGATGCAAAATACTCTGCTGCAAAGGGTACTATAGACAAAGGAAAGCATAAAGAAGAGCCTCAAAAGAAAATATTAGAAGCGAGGAAAGAAGTGGTCACCAAAGAGGTAGAGAAGACCTCATCCTCCTTTAATTTTGAAAGTGATATGGCCAAGAACAAAATTTCTGTGCCATTTAATGAATTAATCAAGAATAGTGAGTATAGAGATCAGATCATCAAGATGCTTAAGATGGTACAAACCTTTGATACCCTGAACATACAAGATGATCACCCAACCATCTTATTTGGGCCAAGAGTAGAGGAAAGTAGTGATAATGAAGAATTTCCCCCTTTTTATGTCAGCTTGAAAATTCATGACATGAATCTACACAATTCCATGTTGGACTTGGGAGCATCTCATAACCTAATGCCCAAGGTGGTCATGGACCAACTAGGTCTGGACATCACAAGGCCTTACAAAGACTTGTTTTCTTTTGATTCTAGGAAGGTGAAGTGCCTAGGTCTTATTAAATATTTGGTGGTATCTTTGGAACAAATCCCAACAAAGAATATTGTTATGGATGTAGTGGTTGCTGACATCCCTCCCAATTTTGGCATGCTGTTGTCAAGATCATGGGCTGAAAAATTAAAGGGAACCCTCCAGATGGACATGTCATACCCAACCATCCTTGTTTTTGGTCAGGACATAAGGTTGTATAGAGAATTTTTTCTAAAATACATGGTCAACAATAAGTCACAACCAAGTAATCACCCCATCTACTCCGTGGAAATTGAGTTGGGATCTTATATTTTCTTCAATGACCTATGTTGCGAAGAGAAAGAACTAGAAATTGACATGGCTGACAAAGAGAGATCTGATCAGTAGATTGAGGAATATTTAGAGTAGCAGGATGAAGCACAAGATCAGATATGGAAGATGAGTTTTGATGGGGCTACCTATAGAGAGGGAGCAAGGGCTGGCATTTGGATCAATCACCCCAAAGGAGATTCAAAATTGTGTTCTTATAAACTTGTTTTTGAGTGCACACATAACATGGTAGAATATGAAGCACCAATATTAGGGTTACAAGTTTTGAAAGAATTGGGTTCCAAAATAATTGTTGTACATGGAGACTCTGAGCTAATTATAAATTGAATCAAAGGCATATACCAAGAAAAACATCCTGGACTGAGGGATTATAGGAACCTGGTACTAAAAATCCTTGAGAAATTTCCAGAATGTAATCTTTCAACAATTCCAAGAGAACAAAATCAGGTTGTTGATGCCTTGGCTATCTCAATAGCAATTTTCAAAGTTCCAATTTTCCCTGACAGAAGTTACAAGGTTGAGGTAAAGTACAGGCCAACAGTACCAGATAATATGAAGCATTGACAAGTTTTTGAAGACGAAAAACAGATATAAAGCTTCCTCAACATGGATAATGAATTTGAGAATTTGAATATTGATGATGAATAATGTGATGATGAATACTATGATGATGAAGTGGATTCAACTTCTTTCACAAAGGAGGGGTATTTCAAAAATCATATTGCAGGTAGAGATATCATTCAACTAAAGAGAAACATCATTCCCAAGGGTTTGGTCCCATTGGAGAAACTTTGGTAACAATGATGTGGCCAGAAGTCCAAAGATTACAATAAATGAAAGGGATGCAGAAGATTGCAATATTGGGACTCCAGAAGATCCAAAGATCATTAAGCTGTCTAGAACACTCAACCCTGAAGTCAAGGAGAGGTATGTCAAATTAATGAAAGAATTCCCTAATGTTTTTTCTTGGAGCTATGTGTCAGTGTTTCATGGAAACCTACACAAGAGATCTAGCTAAAGCAAGTACAAACAAAACTTATCAAGAAAAGAAGAGAGTCTCAATATGGAAGAATGAGAAAATATATTCACACTACTCCAATGAGCTGATGATTGATACATATATCATGATAAATATGATACAATGAATGAGTGGAATACACTCATATATAGGGAAAAACATTCCATAATTAAGAAAAGAAATCAAGCAGTTAGCTTTCCTTAGGAATGCATGCATGCATAATAGTGATGGTAACAATAGTGAGTCTAAAATAGAACTAGTCATTTAACTCCCATTGAACTAGTCTGTCGAAAATAGAAATTGTTTCATGGAAACCTACACAGAAGATCTAGCTAAAGCAAGTACAAACAAAGCTTATCAAGAAAAGAAGAGAGTCTCAATATGGAAGAATGAGAAAATATATTCACACTACTCCAATGAGATGATGATTGATACATAGATCATGATCAATATGATACAATGAATGAGTGGAATACACTCATATATAGGGAAAAACATTCCATAATTAAGAAAAGCAATCAAGCAGTTAGCTTTCCTTAGGAATGCATGCATGCATAATAGTGATGGTAAAAATAGAAAGTCTAAAATATAACTAGTTAGTTAACTCCCACTGAACTAGTGTGTCGAAAATAGAAATTTCTCCAACACCCCCCCTAAACATCACTATGAAGTAAAAAATGAGTCCCGGCTACTAGGATATTTTAGGTACTCATGTACAATCCAACTAATGAACACTCAATAAAAACGAGGAAAGAGGGAAAACCATGTGGGAACAAACCCCCCCTCAAAAGATAATGTATCAAAAGAAGAAAATAATAGCTGCTATACAACTGTGTTCTTCACTGCAAGACGATCCCACAAAGTCTAAAACTTCTGCTCATTGAAAGTCTTCGTGAAGATGTATAAATATTTATGGATCTGATGAAGTCCTTTGGCAACTTGTCGGGCCTTGTACCTCTTGATCCTGTGGACCCATCTACACCTGAAAATATTCCTTTCTGGTGGATGTGGAACCAGATTCCAAGTCTAGTTCTATAGGAGTGATTCATACTCCTTTTGCATGGCTACTTGACATAATGGATTTACCACAACCCTATTGTAGTTCTGTGGATTAGTAGATTGAACCATATAGCAATGCATGGGCATCACAGGTTCTGAAGCTGAAAATACATGAGAAGGCTCCTCATGCTGAGATCGAGTCATCCTCGAATCCAATGGATTCCCTGCAAGGTTGCCTGCTGCCTAAAGTGTGTTCTGTGCCTTCTTGGGCATCTACTGAAGCTTCGGTACTGGCTTCTTATCTGGTTGTACTACTTGCATATTTCCATGTATAGAATCTGAGTGTATGGAATCATCTCTGATGTCTAAAACTGATGGAAGCACAAGAGTATATGCATGTTGCACTTGAGGTGCATGCAAAGTACTATCCTTATGTGTAAGTAGAATAGAGGAGTCATCACCAGAAAACTTAGTGAATTTATACAACCTTGACTTGTGATCCTACTCACTAATTGCAATGATGGAATTTTCATGCATGTCAATTACTGAAACTGAATCTGATGTAAATTAAACCTTTTTACCTTTCTGAGTGATCTGATAAATTGAGAGCAGATTCATAGAAATCTTTGGAACATGTAGAACATTCAAAAAACTACCATTACGGAGTTCCACTCTCCCTTCTCCTGCTATTGCTACTAGAGTATCATCTCCCATGAGAATAGTAGGTCCAAAGCATGAATGCAAAGAAGTAAAAACTTCCTCTTTAGCTTCCATATGATGTGATGCACTAGAATCTATAATCCATGAATCATATGAAGAATTAATTGCAACCAGAGAATGATGATTACCTTTCTTAGGCACATGGTCTTCTTCCTTCTTCTTCTTGTCTCCTTCAGGAATGAAGTCTCCAAGGTTATTCCTCTGAAGTACCCGTGTCATCAGATTGATTTGCTTCTTCATGCATGTGGATTATTCATGATTTGGTTTATTGAAATACGTGCACTGCTTTCTCTTCTTCTTCTTCCCTTTGGAATTTGAAGAATCTTTGGAACCTGAAGAATCCTTGAAGGGTTTGGAATATCCCTCCTTCTTTGACTCTGGATGTAATAACTCCTTTCGTTTCTGCTTTGATTTCTGATTGTATGACCCTTTTCCATCATGCATGGTGAGTGCATGTGCTTTGGGATATTTCATGAGGCCCATATGTATGAGTTTTGTCTGCTCTTGTGTAAGAGACTCAAGGAACTGAGCCAACGTAGGCATTCTCCAATTTGTTCCAAAAATACATCTGCCAGAATGGAAATTGGAGACATATACAACGTATTATGGTCCTAGCTTGGCCAAAATTGTTAGAATAAGTTGTTTCTCTTGTGTAGACTTGTAAATACCACATTCACCCAAGCTCAAAATCAAAGATTTAAATTTAGTAAAGAAATCTTTCATATTATCAAAACTTTTAGGGTCTAAGGTATTTAACTATACCTCAAGCATATGACCACACATATCATCCTGCTTTCCAAAGAGTCCTTCCAAGGTGGTTCAGATCTCGTTTGGAGTCTTGCATGTGGAATCATGAAACCATAAATTAGTGGAGATTAACTCAAGAAGTAGTCTCGTGGCCTCATCCTTACGGTTCACCCATCTGGTCTTCTCAAGCGCTGATGTAGGTTCTGTTTTTATTTCCATCGTCAAATTATATAGTCCTTTTCTTTTGAGTTGGAATGTGGCCTTAGGATTCCATTCAAAATAGTTGTACAGTGTGAGGATTATCACCAAACTTGATTGAAGAAGTTTCATCATCTCCATCCGAACTATTGATTTTGAAAAGATCTTGAAAACCTAGATCATGGATTCCGAGATATGATTAGCGGTTCTATGGCATCCACATATATGATAAAATAACTATATTTCCTAAAATATGATGTGGGTTTTGGATATTTTTGGTGATCATGAGAATCTCTATGTTATATGTCTCTGGTAAAAATTTCAGCCCGACCCAGATCATGGATTTTGAGATATGGCTATTTTACTACATAAACCCTAATTTTTAGAGGCTGTTGAATCGTCACACCCTTAAAGAAGGCTACAGTGCGATGATGTTAAATAGTCACACTCTATAGTAGGATTCAAGTGTAGCGATTGTGAAAACACTGAATCGTCGCGCCCCAGATGAAGAAAACAGTGCAGCGGTGCCGCACATGGGCTGTGTATAGGCTGCGACGATGCTGGAAAAAAGAAAATTTTGTAAGTTTGAGAGTGATCGTCACACCCTTCGACATGGATAGACCGTGATGATTCCAATCGTCACACATTTCGATAGGGATAGGCTGCAGTGATTGCAGAATCTAGGTTTACTCAAGGACTCTTTCGCTCTTCTCTGGCTTGTTTGGGTTGCTTCAAGCAACTCTACTCTGATACCATGTCAATGTTTCATGAAAACCTGCACAGGAGATCTAGCTAAAGCAAGTACAAACAAAGCTTATCAAGAAAAGAAGAGAGTTTCAATATGGAATAATGAGAAAATATATTCACACTACTCCAATGAGCTGATGATTGATACATAGATCATGATCAATATGATACAATGAATGAGTGGAATACACTCATTTATAGGGAAAAACATTCCATAATTAAGAAAAGAAATCAAGCAGTTAGCTTTCCTTAGGAATGCATGCATGCATAACAGTGATGGTAGAAATAGAAAGTCTAAAATAGAACTAGTCAGTTAACTCCCATTGAACTAGTGTGTCGAAAATATAAATTTCTCCAACACTATGATGAGCTGAAAGTCTATGATACAAGTATAATCCAACATATTATCCCAATAAAGGAAGATTACAAACCATTCAAACAAAAGTTGAGAAGGATAAACCCTTTGTTGTTACCCTTGATAGAGAAAGAAGTAAAGAAACTATTTGAAACCAAAATCATAGTGTCCCTGAGATTTTCCAAATGGGTCGAAAATCTAGTTCCGGTCAGAAAAAAGAGTGGAGAAATTAGGTTGTGTGTGGATTTTAGGAATCTAAACAAAGTATCTCTAAAAGAAAATTACCCACTGCCTAAGATGGATCATATTTTATAGAAGGTGGTGGGTTCTCAGAAAATGTCAATGTTAGATGGCTTCTCTAGATACAATCAGATTATGGTGCACCCCGACGATCAGGAAAAGATGACGTTTAACACACCATGGGGAACATTCATGTATGCCAAGATGCCTTTTGTGCTTATGAATGCAGGGGAAATGTTTCAAAGAGCTATGGACATAGATTTTGCTGATGAAAAAGAAAAATTCATTGTTATCTACCTTGATGAAATTTCTGTGTATTCTGCCTCAGATGAGGAACACCTGAAGCACCTTAGAAGGGCGTTTCAAAAGTGTAGAAAGTTCAGAATCTCGTTAAATCCTAAGAATTCAAATTTCACCATGGAAGAAGGAAAGATGTTGCGTCACATTATTTCAAAAGAAGGGATAAAGGTAGACCCCAACAGAGTTGAGGGGATCTTGAAAATTGGCATACCCAGAAGTAAAAATGAGGTACAATCTTTCCTGGGCAAAGTGAACTTTCTGATAAGATTCATCCCTAATTTGGATGAAATCATAAAACATATTACCAACATGCTCAAGAAGGGAAATGAAATAAAGTGGATTCCTGAGGCCAGAAAATATTTTGAAGACATCAAGGTGGCATTGACCAAGGCTCTTGTACTGGCCCGTCCTAATTTTGAAAAGGATTTCATATTGTTCTCTTTCACCTTAGAACACACAATTGCTCGTGTTTTACTCCAAAAGGATGACCAAAATTTTTAGAATCCCATAGCATATTACATCAAGACATTGAGGGATGCTCCTTTTAAGTATGACATCATGGAGAAGCAAGCATATGATTTAGTCAAGGCATTGAAATAATTAAAAGTTTACAACCTACATTCCTATACTACTGCTTATGTACCCAATATCTCAGTGAAAGACATCTTAACCTAGCCTGATCCCGAAGGAAAGAGGGGTAAATGGATAGCAGTGCTACTAGAATATGACCATGAGATCAAACCCACCAAGTTGATCAAGGGATAGGGGCTTGCGAAGCTGATGGAACAGACAAATTGTGAACTCTTAGGAATAAATTTCATTGCAGACCTATCAAAATGTGCAGAAGAAGAAAGGACTCCTCAAATATCCCATAAATTTCTTGATTCCACATGGTATGCAAATATCATCTTTGTGTTGAAAAATTTGTAGGCTCCCCCTAAATTTAGTAAAAAAAAAGGCCAGATTCTTAAAATTGAAAGCAACAAAATTTTTCATAGTGACTCAATCTCTATATTGGAAATATCCAGGAGGAATTTTATTGAGCTATTTGATAGAAGAAGAAGCAGGAAGGAGCATCAGAGAGTTCCATAAGGGTGACTGTGAGGGTCATCATTATTGGAAGACAACCGTGCATAAGATTTTGAGGGTTGGGTTCTATTGGCCTAGAATTTTCTCCGATGTCTATAAAGAGGTTTAAAAATGCCATGAATGCCAGATCTTCGATGGGAAGGGAAAATTATAGCCTCTGCCTCTGAAGCCCATTTCAGTGGAAGCTCCTTTCAGATAGTGGGGACTTGATTTTATAGGGGAAATGCATCCACAGTCCTCAGCCCAACACAAGTGGATTCTGACAGCAACAGACTATTTCACTATGTGGATTGAGGCAGTTCCTACCAGGCAGACAACAAATGATGCTATCATCCAATTTTTAGAAGACAATATTCTGTCCAGGTTCGGATGCTTGATCAAGATCATAACGAACAATGCAACGAATTTTAGGTCCAATAAAATAGAGAAATTTTTCACTAATTACAATATCACCCTTGGTCATTCTACATCATACTACCCTCAAGGAAATGGATTGGCTGAGTCCTCGAATAAAAGCTTAGTCAGAATCATCAAGAAACTGCTGCAAGAAAATAAAAAGGCCTGGCACAAAAAGCTCATCCACGCACTGTGGGCTGAGAGGATTACCCCTAAGAGATCCATAGACACATCCCATTTCTAGATCGTCTATGGTATGGAGGAAATTTTTCCTACTTCATTAGGATTTCCAGTGATGAAGCTGCTATAGGAGAAATATGCAGAAAAAGATGCCACTCGAAGAAGAAAGGATGAAATGATTAGTGTCCAACAGACCAGAGAAAAGGCTTTCAATAATGCTTAGCTGCGTCAAGATAATATCAAAGAGGATTTCGACAGGTGTACCAAGGTAGATGACTTCAAACTAGGAGACTTAGTATTGAAATGGGATGCCAGAAATGGAGATAAGGGAAAGCATGTGAAGTTTGATCATCTGTGGTTGGGACCATTTGAAATTGCATCATAACATGGAAGTAATGCCTACATACTACAGGAGAGAAATGGAGACATTGTTGGAGGAGGGCTTGTGAATGGAAGGTTCCTCAAGCATTATATCGTTTAAACATCATCACCCCTTACATTCATTATACATAATAGTTTTGTGTTTTTCTTTTTGCATGAAGAAGTTGGAATAAAAGCAACATAGTTGAAGCCCAAGGTGAAGGCCCTGAGCTGTGCTGGATCGATTTTGATTTTTTTGAATAATGGTTGGTGGATTCAAACTACAAGAATAAATCACTGCCCAATGGGTAGGAACTTGGTCTACCATTCTTTGCTACCTCGCAGAAGGATAACATCCCCATTTGGATCCTATGTTATCACCATAACAATTTTCTTTTGATGGAATCCAAGTATAAAAATTTGGCGAGGAGCTACATCGGTGTGGAGGTGCAATAGTTTGGAGGACTAGGTCACATATAGTGGAGAAAGGGATAAACATAGAAGAGACGTGGAAATGATGGGGCCCAGTGGGCCATAGATCTTGAGCAGCCCATATTGACGGTCAGGAGACATATCGGGCGAGGAAATAACGTGACGGTTAAGCACTAGAGAGAGGGCCAGGGAAAATACCGCGGTTTTAGCCCACAAACATGTGGTGCCACCAGAGGCATATCGAGGAGAAAAGCGGTCTACTCAAAATCACTTTGCCTCACCCCCAATATCGAAAAGCGCATATAAAATGAGGGTCTCAGTCATTATTTTATGATATTTCAAATCTTTTGAACGTTTAAAAATTGGTTCAAACGCTCCATCGAAATGAAGCTCAACAGTGAACTAGACTTGCACATTCTTCTCTAATTCACAGGTATTTTTCATCATGGCCATGAATCCTGTCATTTTATCTGTAACAGAGCAAGATCCCGCCTCTAAAGAAGAATCCCTAATTGACAGGGACTCCAATATATTTGACACATAAATAATCGTCTCACCCATTTCTGTATCCAGAGCCAATTTGTTAGACAATATCGAGAAACAAATACCCTTCCTCGAAGCAGCCTAAGCATCCATAACCCCTTACACCATCTAAGTCGCGTTCCCTTTCCCAGAGTTCATAAGTTGGTGTGCAGAACAATATTCATAGGAATAAAATGTCATTTTGAATAAGTTAGGGTCAGAGGTCTTGTGAAAAATAGATAGCCTATCAATTCGACACACTCTCAGTACACTAGAGTCTTCCCTCATAGTGTCGGAGCCCTTCGAGGAAGAGAAAATAATCACAGTTTATAGAGAGTGCCCCTCTGAGGTCAAAACCCTATTTTTGCAGACCATTGTTAAACTCGAACATCATTATGAGAATCCATCGTTGCCTATGGATGCAAGTGTCATAATTATGGAGGTCCAGTGGGCCTGTTCCATACTTAGTCAGATTTTAGGATTAGATAACGAAAAATTTGTAGTAGAGGTCATGTTGGGTTTTCTGTTGACCTTTTTTCAATCAGAGTCCAGTCAGTCAGTTCGTATCGGCTTTGAATATTTCATCGTCGATAATGTGCACAAACAGATGGTAAATTTCCAATCATTGAGACACTTCAAGTATTACACGCATTTGCTGAGAATGTTTCTAGAAACAAGTAAGACAAAATTCCCTGAAGCTGCATTCATATCGACTGAATACAAAAGGATCACAATGCTTATTTTTATAAATAATATCATGTCCAAGGTTTATAGGTTAATATTCAGCACGGGCCTGCCAAGGGTTTTGGAAGAAATGAAAATCTCTTTACAACCCAATCCAGAGAACAGGATAGGAGATTGGATGTTGTTCATGCATTCTACTGTAATTTGGGTATATAGTTATCAAGAGGAACCTTACTTTTTACCTGTCTTCTTGACTCCCAGATTCTTTTCCCTAGAGTTCATCAGACAAAGGATCATTTTAGAAACAAAGCATTTTCTGAAAATGCACAAGGCATCTAACTTAAAGTTTCCTTTCACAATAGGACCCTTTGTGGTAAAGACTAGGTCCTGTTTGCCTCAGATCTAGGTAAAGATCAGTGAATTTGGGTTTACATAGTTACAAGGGAGGAAATACGATCCACCCTAGGTCATATCTAAAAGAAGACTGATGAGAAAACAAGGCCCCTATGAGCATGAGCATGTTGAAGGATTTGATAATCTAGAAAATCTGGAAACTCGTGCAGATATGGAAGTCATTTTGCAGTCTGATCATACACTACAAATAGATTCATCCCCACAACAAATCCAGACATAGAAAACTTCTCCAAGGTTGATTATTAAAGCTCCAAAGATGAGTGTTTATAACAAGAGGAGCATTTCAGAGGCTCCGGGTGCCAATAGTCAGCAAAATGTTCCCAAGAAAGTGAAAATCACACAGACCCCACAGATAGTAAAATTGGAAGAGGAAGAGCCCAAAGAGAAAATGAGCATGGAGATGGTGGAGAGAAGAACCAAAAATGAAGAAGCTAATACAAAGAGCATGCCACAGGGTGAAAGCAGCTCAAGAGCTTTTAGCAACAAGAAACATGTCTTTAGTAAGGCACCTAGAGCGGTCTACCAATCCAAAGAAGATTTGGAAAACCAATACATTGTGAAAGGAAATCTGGCCATGAGTGAAATTAGAGATTTGTTACCTGAAGTAGAAAGGATCTCCCAACACAAGTATTCCCTGTTCTCAGTCAAGTATGTAGAAAGGAAAACATTTAACATAGCGGTGGCAGATGAGGATAAAGTGTCTGAAATCAAGATGCATTATGAAAATATCGGTGCCCCAAATAAGGTAAAATTCCATAGAAACGCCAATGACATGCTATATTCAGACTACTTGAGTCTGAGTTTGAAGGTTTCAAGATCGACAACCCATGCACTTAAACTAGATGGACAATTAAAGCAGGAAAAAGCATCCAACAGAGCCTGACAGACACAGGTCAAAAGATTGGAATCTGAAGGCCCTCAAGGGGTAAAAGCTTCCTTAGATGGGAAAGAGAAGATGATCCAAAGCCTGAAGAAGAAGCTGAAAATGTCTGCTACATAACATCCACAGACAACAGATATAGCCGCTCTAGAGAAAGAAAAGGAGACATTTAGACATGAAGCGCTAAATTATAAGGCCAAAATATTGCAGTTGGAAAAGGAAAAGAAGAGTTGGTCACAAGGATAGACAACAACATCAAACACAGCTGTTATTGTACCTTATGCTGTAGAAATTGGGCCTAACACTGATGGAATGGTTCAGGCTATGTCCCAAGTTAGCCTGAAGGAAGGGGAAATCAATAATCTCAGAGGATATATAGAAAGGATGCAACAGGAAATGAAAATTAAGAATGAGAAGATGGCCCAGTTCCAAAAGGAAAATCAAGAGTTGCAGGAAAGAGTGAGCAAATTGAAAACGAGGTTGAAAGGTAAAGGACTTTTGTAGGGAGCTAAACATGTAATCTGGGACTCTATCATTGCTAAGGCTGCCAAATTTAGGGTATACCTAAATTTCATAAATGACAAAGACAACATGGCTGTCACTGCCCGAAGCAGGTGTACAGTTGTAAATGAAATACTGGTGAAAAAACCCTCAGAATGGGCCTAAAACACTATAAATTTGCTTAATTTTGTTCCTACCGCTGATCTCCAGACCATTGGGGTCAAAGACAGGACTGCACTAATCATTTGGGCTAGGAGGATCATCGCTAAACACAATTTTCTCAAGTCAGTTCAAACCAAAGCTATGCAGATGGAGCAGAGTATACAAGAATTTAAGGACACATTTGAAGAATTGTTTGTCAAGGGCCTCCCACCATTTTGGGATGGAGAAGGAAAATTATATGATCCATAACAATACAAATCCCTCCTCACACAGTGCAAAATGGATCATTCTAAGTTTGACGGTTTGGAAGAAAACTTGAAGGGACCGAGTTTGGTGGAATATCTAACCATAAATTTTGAGATTTTAAATTAGTTTAAGACAGTATATAATGGGTTGCTGACTATGTATTACACTACTTGCATTGATTTGGATATTCTGATAAAGGAAATGATGGATTATGATATTCCTTCTGACTCATAGTGGAAGGAGATCATGCGACTGGGCAGGACGAAATGCAGTTTTCCAGGGACTAGTAAGAAACCTCTAGGTGTCACCAAACTGGCAAGTTCGATAGTAGATCAGAGAAAGACAGATGGAGCAGAGGAAGCTAAGCAGTTAGAGATATCCGTCCCTAGTTTATGAAATGTTTTTTGTTTAAATCATTGTAAATCGATTCGCCTACCAAAATCGTTGGCTTGTAATTATTTTAGTCAGTTTTAGAAATTGAAACGCTTCAGTTTCAAACATTGTAATTGAATTGTATAGGTACTAGAAGTTTTGAATGAATTGATGTTGGCAGAAGTGCAAGGGCACCTTTTGTTATCTTTGAACTCTATTGTAATTTTCTAAAGCTGAATTGAATATACATGCAGAAGCTTTTGAAGTCTCTATGAAAAGATTCTAATGGTGGTGATATGAGTTTTGTCTCCCTTCATTATATGTATTTCCTGTTTTCTTTAATTCCATTTGCACTGTCTTCTGTTTAAATTGGAGAGTTAAAGGCCCATAATTCATCTTATGATGCTCTTGGATTATGCAATTTAAACTGTGTATTTTTCTTCCTAGCTAATTCAGAATTCATTTCAGTAATGCTCTGATGCAGTTATTTGTTTTCTACTTCTTCCTACACTCTTCTTAAATTCAATTTATAACTCAGATTCATCACCTCATTTAGCCTTTATCCTCTAGAGAGTTCTACTGGCCAATCATTGTTTTCATTCACTTTCAGAATTTTGACTCCATAGCCTCGAGTGTCCCTCCCTTTCCTTGCCAATAACTTTATAAAAAAACCCCAAAACAAACTAAATCTAGCCACTGATTGCCAAATAAGTATCAAGTGACAAGAGAGAGCCCTCTCTGAGTTGAGCAGGCTAGTGCCCNCACTAATACTGAGAGAGGGGGGGGGGGGTGAATCAATATTAAACACTTTTTATTAACTTATCAACGATTCAATTCTCTTATGATTTCATTTAACATATCATAACATATATCCATAGATAGTACCATTCAACAATCCATCACAACATACACAATGCACAAGAGATTTTCATGTGGAAACCCAAATGGGAGAAAACCACAGAATGATTTATTATATTTAAGAATATTACACTCATAGGAAGCACTGAATTCCAAATTCTCTAGCAACAACTGGAAGGAGGCACCAAACCCTTGATTTATAGGCTCCAACCTGAAGGAATCTACAACTCCCTAGATTTTCCAGCTCCAACTGGAGGGAGGCTCCAACCTCCTAGTTTACAAGTTCCAACCTGAAGGAAGCTATGACTCCCTATATTCTCCAACAACAACTAGAAGGAGGTTCCAAACCCATTTCCTTTCCCCTTCCTACCTCCCTAAAATATAAATGGAGACTCAACCTATCAATAATAATCAACCTGTCATTGCCACTGATAATCAACCTATCACTGTAATTGTCACTGATACATCATCACCATCAAAACCAAATCCATTCACAATTGATATATCAACATCATCAAAACTAGATACACCATAAATGATACATCATCATCATCAAAAAATAGACCCACCATAATTGATACATCAACACCATCAACCTAGACCCACTTAGAAATTGGGTCCACATAAATATCCTAGATCCACATGGGTCCACATATAAAACCCAAAATCACTTCTTAAATTTATCTCAAACACTAGTTTCAGGATTAGTCAAAAACCCCAACTTCCAAAAAGTATAAATCCACACCTGTAATGAAAAAATATCTGAAACTTGTACTTGATCTTCATTTATATCTACTCTGAAATCACTCCAAGTTTTTCTCCTTGAATTTTCACTAAAAAGGAGATATAGCGAATATGGCGGACCTTCCTAAATTATGGCTTATTTTGGAGAGAAAAATTGTACAACATGCCATGTGCTCAATATTTAATATATGATTATGAAACTCATAAAAAAATTACTATAGAATGTATGATTTCCACTTTAATTTGTTTCACATAATTTTGATCCTATATGAATAAGTTATGACTGTTTTACTTGGAACACTTGTTTGAGACTAGTTACAGGACTAGTAAAAAAACCCTATATTCCACAGAGTGTATCTCCAAAAGTACAATGACCCAAAAGATGAAATTTTTACCACAGTTACCTTGATATGTCTTCTCAATATCCTCCAAGTTTCTCTATTTGAAGCATTCTAGAAAAAATTTTATAGTGAAAATGGAAAAATGACCTTTAAAGAACATACCTTAGAATACATCATCACAAGACTTCGTCTTCCCTTAGAATTTTTCCCTTATTCACTTCATATTCCCTCTAAAATTCACTGCCAAGCTTGTCCTAAGAGATAACAAGATTGAATGATGATAACGAGAGGTTCTTAATGTGTATTTATACTTTTCCAGGTACCTCCTTTACTTGAATTTAGGGCTGACTTGTAACTTCTTTGAACACACTTCAGGGCTTTCATCTGTAAGAGGGCATAACTTCTCAACCATGAGGAACCACATGGAGTGCCACCTACCGTTGGGAACAAAATGATGAGGACCATAAATCTACAAAGGTTTTTTTTATGAAATCAATGTCCTTCATACTCTTTTTCTCTAATCAACTTTGTGCTTCATGACCACACCTTCAGGGATTCCTATCCAATTAGCCATATTTCCAGGGGTTTATGTAGACTTGAGGGATTCTTAACCACTTCTTGTAGAATTCTTGAAAGCATCTTCCCATGACCACACCTTTGGGCCTTCTTAACCACTTAGAAATATTTCCAGGGCTTCTTGTAGACTTCTTCAAAGCGTCTTCCCGCGAGGGCCATGATTAAATCTATGTCATAAGGGGACCACTTTGGATAATTCTTCAAATACAAACATCACTTCTATAGGCCCGTAGACTTATTATAGGGTTGAAATCAATGACAACCAATTTTACAACAAAAATATATATAGTTTGTCCTAGGACTTAGTGCATGTATAAGGGTTCATATTGTTCCCTTTCGTGAGACTTAGGAAAATATTGAAGCTAACCCTTATTTGTTATGTTGTATTAAGAGTTGTCACTAGGTATTATCATCTAAGAGGGTAGAACCATCACTTCAAGTGGGTGTCTTGCATTGGGATATGTGTACCATGCCTTAAGATATATGACACTACATGTGGATCCATGATGAATCATTGGGATCTGTGTACTCATATATGATCATATCTATAAACATTAGGATATATTCCATTTTCCTTGGGATTCATGTAATACATTGGGATACATGTCACTACATTGGGATCCATGACAAGGACCCCATGTCATCACAAATGCCACATGGACCACTCAAATCCATTCTCCTTTCTCAGTTGGACGTTTCATTCACACTCATGCATTATTATCTCTCTTTGGACCACGCATGGGGGTTATTAATGCATTGGAGGAGTTAGTTACAAATTATGGAGGTGGTTACACAAGTTGTTATTTGGTCCATGGGGTGATGTGGCATGATTTATTATTGTATACTTGAGGAGCACTCACCTAGAGGATACAACACATGTCATTTATGTTGACTTGGATGGCCCACACATGTGGGAGATGATGCCATCTCTTGGAGGTTTCTATTTCACATTTGACCATTCCATGTTTTTAGGGAGTTGGTTGGAGGATGGTTGGATATCCTTGGACCATGTTTGTATTATGTATTCATATTCTCCTTGGGCGATGACACTTTTATTGAGGAGTGCACCTTATTTACTCTCTCTCTATCCCACATGTGTGGCTATTATTATTGTACTTGGACCATTTTTTAGGGTTTTTTTTTCTCTTGGATGGTTTTGAGGGATTTGTTACATCATTTGTTGTATTTTACCATGGTTTTGACCAGGCTAATGGTTTTTGAGATCATGGTATTGAGCTAGAAAATTGTACTATATTTTATTGAGGAGGCTTCTCACYTATAAAAGGAGGAGTCCTCTCTCATTTCAAATCRTTGAAGATTAATGAGAAAAACTRATTGMAGATTTCTTTTGCATCTGTTCTTTTTCTAATTGAATGAYAGTTATTTTGAAGGMTTTTAGATAAGCACTTTTTAGATTTCCTGGAAGAAAAAGGCTACTACAAGGCCAAATAAGGGTGAAACACTCCACTTGGAAGGGTTCTTAATGTATTATTTTCTAACCTCCCCCCTTTGACCATTGAAGATTTATTCATTTCATTAAGATAGGGCATGCTAAACATATCTCCTTTTTCCTTGTCCAACCTTTAATATCACCTTATTAGAACCTGGAAAAGCTTCTTCATGGAACAATCCTCCCATCCAACTTTGAAGGGAACCTTCTAACCCTAGACAATGCTTGAGGGGAAATACTCCTAGTGCCATCAACATAGTCTCATATTAATCCCTAAGATTCATCTAGATATGGTATAGAGACCCCATAGCCCTCCAAAGGAAATTATATATCATTGTATTCAACCACCCAACACCTAAAAAATATATTTTTCCTTTTTCCCTTTTTCCTTTTTATTTTGCAATCTAGGGTTTCATCATGCTTTACCTTGGATCTAGATTTTTTTGAACTTCATTGATATATCTTATACTTGGATATTAAGTATGCTAACTTTTTTTCAATGAATATCTCCTTAGTTATCATATTGAGGGTTTGATCTATTCATCTTATTTCTCATCT
>JASDQU010010651.1:17808-47406 GCA_032191745.1 Picea mariana | reverse complement strand
CAATTAATGTGTAAATTAAGGATGAAATATTTATGATTACTATTATTCACATTAACTAGTTATTTTTTATGCTGTAGATTTTTAGGTGAATTTTTCTTACCATCGTCAAATAATTTACCTCACACATATTGTTATAGCAAATTTTTCCACACTCCATGCATCTTGCTTTGATGGCCTCCCATTTCCCTCTGCAGACTCAAATCCCCCATTTTGCTAACTCCAGAGTAAAAAATACAAATTTTTGTCCATATACACGAGCCACAGTTAGACAATTGACGTATACACATGTTTCTCCATTACAACCCACGTACATCAGGTTTTGTGCTAAAAAAAAATAAAAAAAAACAAGTCGGGTTTCCATGCCATGTCACGAGATCCATGATCCTTGACCTTCCATATACTGGAAATTCTCTGACTCGACCCTTCAATTCCATGTGAAGGATATAATTTGAGCCATATAAAAGCCTTAAGGAGGATAATTCATCATTGAGATCAAAGACACTCTGGAGAAATTTTACCTCATATTGAGTCTGCACCCCTTTATCCTTGAAAGTTTGAAATTATTGTGTTCAACCTCCAAACTCTTCCTATCTTGAGATGGAGAACCTCATTGACTCCTACTTGTGAGCTTGCCTTGGTGGAGGATTGAAGTGGTGAAGGCCCAACTGGAGGGACTTAATTTCTCGGTTCCGATACGTGTTGTTACATAAGTTTTTCACCTATGTACTTTTGCTAATTACATTAATAGAAATACTCTTTTCTCATCCAATTATATGTTGCAAATATTTGTATTAATTTCTATGGGCGTATTTGTTATGCATGTTAATGGATTTTGCTAGTTTATATGCTAAAATTCTATTTAATTTCTACATGCTTGCGTATCTTGGATGTTGAGGACAAGTTGCAGGTATAAAGATTTGGGTCATGAGCTCAACTGCGGTCTTCTTCGGATGTCTAGACTAAAGTATGACAGAATGAAATGAAAATGCATGACACTTAAATGTATTTTCATTTATCTAGCATACTTGATATTATAGTTGATTTTTGGGTGTCGTTCGGTATATTGTGGTTTTACCTATCCATAGAGAGATTTTCCTCATACAAAAATTGGTGACTCCACTGGGGAGGATCTCCCTTTTGGGGTATTGGGTGTTTTTTCTCCGTTATTTCTCTCTGTTTGCATGAGTTTCTTTGTCGCCTATTGATTGAAAACCTAAATTTTTCTTTTTATATGAGTTTCTTGGCCTAACCCTTTCCCATGTAGTGTCTTCTTTGGCATACAAGGGTTTTCCCTTGACAGTCACGTACATACATGAGCTGTCTATCTTTAGGGCGCATAAATACACCTATGTTCCCTTACCAGTCACATACACTATCTTATGAGTCATTTTGGCCAAGTTTGATGTTTGCTAGTTGAGTTTTTCTAGTTGCTGAGACTTCTTGGGTCCCTATCCTAACTGTTAAGGGCCTACAAAATGATAGGAAGCTGTGTTATCAATGAATCTTTTGGGCGAACTAATTTCTTGTCATTTTTCTCATTTGTTGTCCTTGCATTCTGGTCTAGGTAGTCGCTTCCTGGTGTCCTAATTGGCTGATCTCTTTATGCTTACAATAGGGTCTTCCTGAGAGGTTGTTATTTAGTCCTTGCATTTTCATTTCATTATATTGAAAATACAAAAAAAAATGTTGCTTTTTGCATTTTACTTAGAGAATTTTCACTTTTGGTTTCTTTACATTAGTTTTGGAATATTAGGAAAGATTGCACTTCATTGAAAACTGTAGATATTTCATCTTGAGAACAACATTTAGAATCATGCCGTCTCTTTGAAAATCAAGACTAGTACTTAGCAATGTTTTTATATTTGCTTATTTTATATATGTTGAGTCATGATACCACTAGTTTCATGATCACACCTCTTAAGTAAGAAGAATCCATTAAAATTAACGACGAATAATTAAAATTGATTAGAAACAATTTATTTTTTATGGTACACAAACAAGTGTAGGACTTAGGGCTTTGGAATAGGATTTTGTGAGTAAACTTCTCCAAGGCTATAAAACTCAATGTATGTGTTTGGCCAGGGAGTGGTTAAACTCATTGTGTAATTGGTGTCCTCAGGAGGCTCCAATCACACCAGAGTTAAGAACGAGGTCACGCGAAGTTGGTTGCAGAGATAGACCTATAATACCTTTCTAGCGTTAGAGATATTTTTTGGGTTCTATTCGTATCTGGGGGTTTCAATAGTGCCTTTACCTCCTTGAGAGGTGGTGCTTTAAAGGTTTCAATCTTTTCTACCCTACCCATACGGTGGAATGGACCTGCGGCTTCTCTCTTGAGCATTGATTATACTATGGTGACTTTAGTTTCTTAACCTAGGTAGCCACATAGGTTTCTTGTGGGGGTTATTTGTAGGTACCCTGAGTCAGATAGGGATCAAGCAACACACAAACTTTATGGAGGACTTTCTCTTCGGAGGAATATGTATGACTATGTTGTGAAGCACACGAGGGTCCTTATAACTGGTTCTGTTACCTCCACTCTATTGTTCGAGAGTCACATCCCCTCCTAGGAGAGGCATACCTTCTTTTTTTTCGAGGGGTCCCTTCAACCATCATATCCTGTTTGTGTGCATTGGCCTTTAGCTTTATTTAGGAGTGTTCTCTTTGATTATTAGTTGGCATTAGTATTTTGTATTGCATCACATGTTCTTTTGAGTCATTGTGGAGTAATACCAGCCTCCCCGTCGATCTCTTCATATTCTGAATCAACCACCATGGTTTGGTCCTTTACCAAAGTATCCTTCTAAAATGCATATAGTTAATAAGCGTGGTACATATATATCCACTCACAATCATCGTACCATGAGTACTGATTCAGATATGAATGTTTTGGGAATCCCATTGACTCCAATGTACTCTATGATTAGTAGGGTCCCCTCGACTCCCTTATTGCCAATTGTTTGGATTCTAGAGGCTCCCTCACCTAATTCTACCCAACCCATGGTCTTTGCTCAACCCATGGGAAAAAATCCTTTTGTATTCCCGAGTGGTAAAATGAATCATAGTACTCAGTCAATGCCTTGGGCCTCTAACCCTTTCTCTTTTGGTATTCCAGACATGACTTCGCACTTGTCATCCTCTGTTTCTTCATCTCATGTGAATCCTAGTTTGGTGTCTAGGGGAATGATGCCTCTTTATACTCCTTTTTCATTTTGTGGGGGTCATATCCCTCAACTAACTCCCATGGTAGAAGGTTGGAACCCTCCTTCCTATGGACCCGATCCTAGCTACACTTTTTAAGGATCGAGTGCTCAAATGGGTGGTCCTTATACTTCTTATATCCTGTCCATCCATCCTTATTCCTCTATGCATGTTCCTATGAAAACTTTAATCATGGAAAACCTCCCTCTAACCTCTGGTGTTTCATCTAGAGGGAGTCAAATTTATAATATGGGTTACCCCCCGTACACATTTCCTCATTCTAGGGGCAACATATATTCTCATACGAGTAGTCCTTATCATGTCGCTTTCTCATCGCAAGAAGATTCCTAGGTAATTATTCCCTTACAACCCTTTATGAATCAGTTGGGAGGAGGATACTATACTATCAAAAAAGGCTATGGTATATACCAAAACCATGCTTGGCCTGTGATATCTCAAAACAGTCTTTCTCGGGAGCATGGGCTCAGACGCCGCAACCTCAACTCCCTTTTTTTGCCACATTGAATCTTATAGACTTGTCAAAATTGATGAATGAACTAGTGTGTCATGATCCATCATGGACCCCCGTCCCTACCAAGCTTCCCTCTGACATTCAAAAGTTTGAGGGAAAGACTAGTGAGGACCCAGGTGATCATGTGACTACCTTTTAGCTATGGTGCTCGTCTAAATATCTTAATGACGATTCTATTCATTTGATACTATTTCAACACACCCTTATGAGGGTTGTTGTAAAGTGGTACATCGAGTTACCTGGGAGAACCTATAGAACTTTTAATCATATGGTCTTGGTTTTTCTTAACCACTTTCAATTGCCAGTTTTTTATGATGCCGACATATAAATTTTATCATATTTTTATCAAGATAAATCCGCTCACATATCCAACCATATTCAAGAGTGGCGTAGACAAAAGAGGTTGATTAAAGCTTACATTCCTCCAGATTTTATGTTGGAATGGTTCCTCAAGTATTCATTTCCTTACATTTCGAAGGATGTTTCTACATCCAAAGTGACATCTGAGGAAGAGGTCATCTTCAAATCCCATCAGTTGGAACTTATATATGATCAATTTGGGATGCTATATGAAATTATCCATGACGCACTGCGGTCGAATTATGATCCTAGACAAAATCCTGGGCCTCATGCTGATGGCATCATAGGCTCTGCAAATGATAAGACTACATACCTGGCGATGAACCAACTGAAAGATTTGTCTCTTTACCAGTCTACAATAGGACAAGCTATGAATTCATCCTATATCACCCAGTTGGTGGATGGGAATTATGTACAATCGTCGAACCCAAATGGTAACCAACAACTTGGAAGGAACAAGAAGAAAGGTCGAGGTAATAGTCATAGGGGTGGAAATAATAATAATAATAATAATAATAATAATAATAATAAATCCAAGGACGAAAATAATAATGATAAATATAATAATATTGTTGGTGAGGGAAAGAAAGAAAAGAGGAAGGTGAAGTTTCCTTGTAAACTTTGTAAATATGATCACCTTACCCACTTTTGCCCCAAAATTGAGGAAGCCTTGAGGCTCATAGCATAATAACCTGTTGTGATGACTAACCTATTTCCACATAACCAAAATATGACCTTAGGGGCTTCCAACACCGAAAATGCATCGAGTGGAAGTCAAAAACCCTCGACACTTTATGGTGGCCATCTATGCGTCAATATGTTTAAGTCCGAGATTATTATAGCCATTCGATCTCACAATTATGGTTCTTCATAACCTATTCTATGTCCAAAGCCTCCTCCTACATAAACACCTTTGTAAATTAATAATCCTAAACCTCTACCTCGTATTTCGAAAGGATTCCTTAAGTGATATTCCCACAATACTAATTCTAGAGCTGCCTAAAATTACTCGATTCTCGAGGATTTGGGCCAAAACTTGTGTGCGATGTCGGCTTTGGAGGTGCTCCAGATGTGTCCTACAAAATGGAATGCCTTACTATCTGCGTTATGAGATCTAGACCCATTTGGATCAAATTTTATCAAGTTTGATGTCACAGATGTTAAGTCTCGCTTGCCTTACCATGTGCCCTTTCAAATGCATGTGGAGTATATGAATGTTATCATCAAAGGTACTGTAATTGATGAAGGTGTTTCGACATCCGTGATGTCTTTGGATTTTTGGAAAGCCATTGGCTCTCTTCTCCTTTCTTAGTCCAAGATCATGTTAACTGCATTCGATGGACATTCTTTTAGAGCCCATGGTACAACCATTGTTTCATTGATTTTCCGCATGTTATGCTTTCCTCACGAAGGAAAGATTGTGACGATTGACCAATTGTCCTTTTTGCATCCTGGTCCTACTGCATCGATGGGGAATTCAGTCCCCGTTATTGATAATTCTCAGCAGGAAACTGAGAATGTTGGTGTTAGAATGTATTCCTCCTTGATGGGTAATTTTGATTTCACAACATCAATATTGTACATCAACTCCGTCTCTGGTGAGTCTTCATCATCATCGAGGTTCGTTCCTTTCCATACTTCATATTTCAATGACCCATGGACCCTACCTTCTTTGGCTATGTCGTTTGAAGGTCATTCACACATCGGGATGGATATGCCACTGTATACAATAGAAATTATGTATCAGGCTATACAAGAAGCTACTACCGACCCAGATCCTTCCTTCTTGTGGACGGATGAGGTGGATCCCGTATTAGAGACCATATGGGTTGTACAATCATATTGTTCACATGATTTCCTTGATGATACTTTACCCTCATATGAAGTAATATTATAGGCCATATCTGGTCATGATAGGCCTTGGGATGATATGCATCATAGATCCTATTTTCTCCCAGAGCTTGTAAGGATTGAATAGGATGAGTTTAGGTCCACCTTGAGTGAGATGGTCGGTCAACATGGTATATTATATATGCTGAAGGAAACATGGTGAAAATTTCTCCTACCATCACAATCAAAATCTCTCGAAGCCATGGTAAAATTGAAAACATATATATTGGTGTGGATTGTTCGCCTGGAGAAATTAAGATCTACACCAATCTATTCAAGGAATTTCGAGATGTATTTTCTTGGTCATATGAAGAGATGCCAGGGATCAACCTTAGTATTGTCAAAAATGAAATTAAAACTTATCTGAATTCTAAGCATGTTCGATAATGATTTAGAGAAATAAATCCTAGGAAGGCTCCCACTATTAAGGTAGAGGTTGAGAAGCTGCTCAATGTTGGCTTCATATACCCTTTTCCCTTGACCGAATGGGTGTCCAACCCCGTTCCTGTAGATAAGAAGAAAGGAACCATCCATGCATGTATTTATTTTAGGGACCTGAACAAATCCTGTCCTAAATATAACTTGCCCACTCCCTTTATTGATTAGATTATTGATGAGTGTGCCGAAAGAAAACTCTTTTCTTTCATGGATGGATTTTTAGGTTATAATCAAATTCAAATCAAACTTGAGGATCAACACAAGATGACGTTTATTTTTCCTTGGGGTACCTTTTCATACTGGAAAATTCCTTTCGCTCTTAAAAACGTCGGAGCAAACTTTCAATGTGCCATTATTTTTGAGTTTCATGATATTAAGCATATTGTTGAACCCTATCTAGACGATATCCTTTCTCAGTCTAGCAAGAGAGTAGATCATTGGACTCACCTTCGACTAGTATTTGAAAGATTCCACTATTATCGCATTTGTTTGAACCCTAAAAAATGCATCTTTTGTGTTAGGTCTGACTGACTTTTAGGATTCATAGTTTATGAGCATGGGATCATGGTGGATCCTATGAAGGTTTAGGACATACTTTGATTGCCTCCCTTGCACAACATTTGAGAAATTTAGGGTTTACAGGGGAAGGATAACTTCCTATATCGCTTCGTAGCCAAATATGCCCCACATAACTAAGGGTTTCATGCATCTCTTGAAAAAGGACACTCTGTTCATATGGGATGATCAAGCCCAAGAGTCCTTTGATGCTCTTAAGAAATCCCTAGTATTGACACCTCTGCTGAAGCCCCCATAATACAATAGATATTTCCTTATTTACATCGCCACGCTCGAAGGGATGATTGGTATGGTTCTTGTTCAAGAATATGATGAGCTCCATGAGCACGTTATATATTACCTTATATGAAATCTAGTTGGTCTTGAAATTAAATACTCTCATGTAGAGAAGCTAGCCTTAACAACCATACATGCAGTTCATAGATTACATCACTATATCCTACTTTGAAAGACTACTATGGTTGCTGATATCAATCCATTTCAATATTTACTTACAAGGCATATCATAGGGGGGAAGTACGATAAATGGATTTTTATTTTTCAATAATTTGATCTTGATTTTTCCTCCATGAAATCCAAGATGTCCCTAGTTTTTGTGTAACTGATGTCAGACTTCCCTAAGCTGGATGAAGATATTTTTCACGAAGATTCATTCATGGATGAAAATATATTCCTTATATAATGTTCAAACCCATGGTATGGAGATATTATAATCTACCTTCAAACTCTGAAGCTTCCCCAACATCCGCCGAGAGAGGACTGACGACATATACACCATCAGGCTAAGAAATACCTTATTATCGATGAAATGTTGTATCGTCGAGGGGTAGATGATGTTTTGTGTCATTGTTTGACTCATGAGGAGGATGAGGCCATTCTCAATGACTATCATAGTGGGGCATGTGGTGGTCACTTATCTAGGCTTGCAACAACCCAAAAGATATTGTGAGTTGGTTATTTTTGGCTGTCAATTTTTAAATATTGCATTGAAGTGGTCAAGAAGTGTCACCCTTTCTAGGTGTTTTTTCGTAATATTCACTTACACCCTTCCCCTCTTCACCCAGTCGTTACTGTCGGTCCCTTCCCTAAGTAGGGAGTGGATTTTATGGACTGCAACCCAACCTCGGCTGGGGGGCACCATCAAATTATTGTGGTTGTGGATTATTTTACTAAATGGGATGAGGCCATGCCTACCTTTAAATCCGATGGTGAGACTGCAACACTTTTCATATTCAATCATATTATATCTCGGTTCAGAATCTTGAAAGATATTGTCACTGATCATGGAAGTCACTTCCAAAATGAGATGATGACAGAGTTAGCATCAAAATTAGGGTTTACAAACGATCATTATCCCCCCTACTATCCCTAGGAAAATGCACAAATAGAGGTCGTGAATAAATATCTAAAGACCATTTTGCAAAAAACTGCCAGACATAATAAATCCAATTGGCATGTGATGCTTTACCCTACACTATGGACATACCAAACCACAGTAAAGACTTCCACCGGTTTCTCACTGTTTGAGTTAGTCCACAGACTGGAGTCGATTCTTCCTATTGAATGTGAAATCCCTTCCCTTAATTTGTCAATCGAGCTCCTACCTAACACAACCTATATCAAAGAAAACCTCGTACACTTAGAGCAACTCGATGAGAAGCATAGAGATGCCTGTACATCCATTGAAGCGAATAAACAATGTGCTAAGGTCCAATACAATAAGTCTTTCTGTCCTTGGTAGTACGCTGAGGGTGAATTGGTCCTTATTTATGACCAAGCTAAGGAACCGTTGGGGGAAGGAAAGTTCAACCCCATGTGGCATGGTCCTTATATTGTGCGACGTGTCCTCGAGAAAGGAGCATATGAATTATAATATTATGAAGTGAATGTACTAGATGAGCCCATAAATGGGATCTACCTTAAAAGGTATTATTCTTGAGCCTTCAAGATTGGACGTGACCTCTATATATTAATGTATATACTTCTTTTTATTCTTTTGCATCACTGGCTTGTTTATTGAGTTTTCCCTTGGTTGGAAGATGTCAACGAAATATTCACTGTACCTAGGATTCACAGACGGTGCCAGTAATCATACGTGGAACATGGCTTCTGTCGCTTGGGTTATATATTCAACCGAGGAACAATTGGTCTCTTCATGTGGCATTTTTATGGATCCATCAACGAATAATGTGGCATAGTATAACATCATTATAGATTTATTAAGCGACACCATTGCACACAGTGTTTGATATTTAGAGGTTCGTCTATATTCCAAGTTAGTTGTATGCCAACTGAACGACAATTACTGAGTGATAGATCCTACATTACTTCGAAATTTCCTACGGGTATGACTTTTAGAATGATATTTTTATTTTATTACTTATAATCACATCTCTAGAAGTTCTAATCAAGTATCCGACGCATATGATAATTACATTTTAGATCAGAATTTGTCACATAAATAAACAAAGAAAACACACATTTATACATTCACCTAGTGTAAGATATGCAAGTAAAGCCGAAGACCAATAGTTTTTTTATATTTCATCCATTAAGTCCAAAAAATATGGTGTCATAGTACAAAATTGGGCTCATATCCCTCAAAATACATATGTGACCAATACATCACATAACCATGGAATATAGGCCTAAGGTCCTGGATGCATGCCATGATAGCACACTATGGTTTTTCAAGGTGTTGGAAGAGTCCCACCCACGCACGGGGTGTACCCACCACCTGCCGCTGCATTGCCTCTGGTAGATGCTCCACCTGGACCATAGGAATCTTGTGTGTCAAACGAGACAAGTTTCCGTGCACATTCTGGAGAACTCTCTCTGCATCCCCACCTACCATATAATCTCCTCGCCCCCTGTGCCAATTTCATGGATATCTTTCTGGTCATTGTGGACCTACGTATGCGTGAAAAATAACTGTTAATACATGATAACATACCAAAAATATTTTCATTTTTGTTTGCATTTATCAAATTGAAAAACACAAAAAAATGAAATCAATTCTTAATGATCTCTCCAAAGGAGGATCCTGGTGGAAATGGAATGTCATGATCCCCTTGGTAGTCAATCCCCTTATAGGGATAGTCATCGATGGCTATGATCTATCATCGCCACCAGTGAAAGAAATCATCGTTGTAGGGGGTTGGAACCCTACCACCTCCTAACCACCTCATCACCTCAGTCCACCTTGACATGGATGAATCACGTAGACCATGTGGATTAATGTTTATTCCAGGGATCAGATATGGAACCCTCTTAAAGAAAAAATAAACAAAATTGATGCAAACCTGAAGTTCCTCATCCTCTCGAGTTTGCAGTTCATCATTTGGCTCTTCATGTTGGAAAGTAGTGAGGTGCACCAATCGTAAACCATGGGTCTCAAACACTCCACATCATCGAACATAATCAACATTGATTCCTGGTGCAATGAGGCCAACCCTAATATCCATGTGAGTAATAAGATGACAATCTTCAGACTCAGGTTCTCAATCGCCCTGAAAGGGAATTGGCTCCCCACTTTCTCTATGGTTGCAACGAAATAGGTGGTGATGTACTCCTCCATAGTCCTCCCACCTATAGCCCCTTGGGATTTGAGATTTACCAACTCGCTTCAATAAGGCAACCTTGTAATAAATTAAATATCATACACTTCGATTCTCAATTCTTTCCCATTAAGATTGAAGGCCTCGGTCTCTGGATCGCAATAGTTTATCAATGTTTGGAGAAACCTCACTTGAGCCCTCATTCCTTTTATGGCCCAAAATTTATAGATCCCACATATTAGAAAATATTGTTAGGTCCCCATATCTCTTTCCACTGCAGCATCAACCTCCTCATTCTCCCTTTCTCTCCATTCGATAACCATCCTGCAAAGGAAACATAAAATTTTGTATCAATTCTTATTAAAAAACTTGTGTGTGGAGTTGTATGTGGGATACCATTATAAAAGTCACGTATAGAGCTCAATATATGCGGGCATGCTTTACTTTTCCCACGTACATGGGGTCATGTACACTGTTAGCGGGAAACCCTCCCCTTTAACTACACCAGGGTTCAAGATGTAGACAGAGTTAATAACCGTCTAAAAGCTAATCAATATTCTATACTACCCCAAACATACCAAAACTAATGTAAAGAAAGAAAATGGAGAAGAGATCGGGTAACTATACCTTTGATCCCACGTCTGGTAATAATCTCCTCACGCTTGGAAGTTCCATTGACTGCACGTCTCCTCCTAGGGATGATTTGCATCCAAAGATAGGCAAAAAAATAAGAACACACATGCTATTCTATATATAATTTAGGGTTAGATGTAAAATGTCAAGTATAAATCAATAAAAGTAATCAAGACACCATCATTTGGGATAGGAAAATGTGATTATTTTATTCATAATACAAAGATTATACCTTACAATCTAAGTCAACCACCATTCCACGAACCTAGTCCGGGCTCCTCTTTACCATGCTCCAAGTGCACCTTGAATGAAATTATTCTCTCAACCTTCTCTCAACCTTCTGATCACCTCTATGGAAGGGTATGCGATGAATGGAGGAAGAAGGGGTTGATGAGGGTATGCTGAGGCAACACAAAAGACAACAATATCTTGGGCAAGGAGGGGAAGTGAAATTGGGAAGAGTTTCACAGTTCTTATGCTTAGATTGGAAATAGACCCCAACACCTCCTTTTTTATTCCAAAGGATGGTTATTCGGTTGGGTGATGGGCTATAGCTGGTGGATTGGTTGGGAAACCTCCAATAGCCCGTGAATTTGAACAAATTCCTTGCAACTTTTTAGTTTTTGCAAATTTTGCAAGAATATGCGGGCTATAATGGTGCAACATGCATATGTACATGAGATGTAGTGGTGCAACAAGAATATGTACATGAGATGTAATGGTGCAGGGTGCATACATCTTCCAAAAAATGGTTTTTTAAGAAGAGCTTCTTAGTAGTGCTTTGGAAAAATATGCAAGTAAGAGGTCCAAGGCCATGTATGCAAGAGTAGGGAATTTTGGGGCTATAAAAGATGCCCCCTAGTGTGTGAGGTCAGAAGAGAAACCGATGGCCGAAATGCATTACAATATATTTACCAATGTACGAGATCGAGTGAGCCCGGGACTAGAGTTCGGGAGGTGCCATCTACAAAACAACAATTGTCTCTCCGAGGGGAGCATACACATGCTCGGGATGAAATAAATCATGGATTTCAATCAAATACACTGTAGATCCATGTTACATAACTATATAAAGTGTAGCCGTGAGAAATACACAATGGATCTACATCTCAAAATCAGTCGAAGATATACACGTATCGTATCCATCTTCAAGAAACTAGTGACACTCGATGGCTGGAGATTAGGCCTTCAAAGCTCAAGCAACAACTTCAAGATATTTAAAACTCATGTAGGAGTACAATAAGAGTGTATAAATCACTACCCTGAGGTCTTCATCAACTCATCAGGAAAAGACATGAGGATATCGATGATCAGGCAGAGAACTTCGTCAATTTTGAATCAGGACTTGACTGGACTCTCCGGATGGCTGACTCATGAAGTCAAGAGACAAACTATGGAAAGGATGAATCAGGTTGGGTGAAAATTCCCTTGGAAAAAAGAAATATGATCAGACTCAGGCAACATGCCATTGATATAAGTTCACGATGCAGGAGGCAACACAAACTCTCCATGTGTTTGGAAGAGTATTAACCAAACAGAGGAGGACACAACTCTATGTAGCAAGAAAAACTTCCTAATTTCATACTAGATCCCAATTCTTGACTAACAAACATAAGGATGTGCTTTGTCCAAGGGAGAATCTTTATGCTGCTGAAAAAATAATACATATTTCCCATCCCCTCTTTTTGAAATATTTGATTTTTTTGTCTTTTTCAAAATTTTAAGAGCTTGAAAAAGAATAAAAGAATGCTACGTTACAAAGGAGGAAGGAGTGTTGCAGGAAATCATACTAGTTACAAGCACAAGGAACATACTAATACTCAGATCAAGGAGACATGTGCAGGAAAAGGACACTCGGGGAAAATTCCTCCATGAGTCAAGGTGTCAGGTCACAGAGGCAGGAAGTGCTACAAGGCTTGCATATAAGGCATGCTTCAAAGGTTTAGTTGAGAGCAACATGGAGCCAACATTAGGCCAAATATGTAGAGATGCAAATGTGACTAAGCAAGACACAATGAGACCCCTTCCATGTAATTTTTACGAGCCCAGAGAAGGTATGATCGATAGTTTTTTCACATTTAGAGAGTCTGAAAAAATGTAAAAGAAGACTCTAGTGAGTACCTTTTTCAGAGATAGTCTAGTCGGTTCGAAAAAGGGGTAAAATTGCACTGAAAAGACGTCTATTCAAAACCATTTTAGCGAGTGTGACAAAGACAAGATCACTCGACAATCTTTTCAATTTTAAGGAGTCTGAAAAGTTCTTAACTATGGACTCACAACCTTTTTCTGAGTTTAGTCTCCTTAGCCCGAAAAAGTATAAATGTAACTGAGGAGAAATCTCCTGGTGAGATGAACCTCCCAAGGCATACCTTTTTCTGCTATAATCTATAGGCTGGAAAAAGGGTTAAACTCATGCCAGTAGATGTTCTTCTAGATGAATTTAACGAGTGTGAAGGAACAAGGTCACTCGATGATCTTTTCAATTTTAGGGAGTCTGAAAATAGCTTAACTATGGACTCCGTGGGGGTTCCTTTTTTGTAAGTAATCTCCAAGGCCCGAAAAAGGTGATAAAAAAAAACCAAGGAGAATGTTCCTTTTTCAAAGATTTAGTCCCTCAGGCCTGAAAAAGGGTTAAACTTATGCATGCGAATACTCTTCTAGAGAACCAAAGTTCCTAGAGCATACCTTTATTCATGACATTGACCGTCTGTACCGAAAAAGGGGTAAACTATCGTCGGACAGACGTGCCTTCAAATTTGAGTTTGGTGAGCATGAAGGGAAACGAGATCGCTCGACAATATTTTCATGTTTAGAGAGTCTGAAAAGGGCTTAAAGAAGACTCCAGGGGGATATTTTTCTCAGTTAATCCATACAAGATCGAAAAGCATAAATACAGTCTCGTCGGATGTTGCTTTCAAATTTGAAAGCGATCTTGAAAGACAACAAAGCGTGCTCATGAGGGAGTCCCATGGGGTAGATTCTACACAAACACTAGGAACATATAAAGGGGAAGCCTGTAATAACGTCGAACTAGGATGGTTATTATCATATGCCAGCTGGTCGATAGTCACAATGCTTCCATTGTGAGGGAAATGCATCACCTGAAAGAGCATAGACACCACATCGTTCATAGCATATAAATAATCATGCCCGAGAAGCATATTGAAATCTAACGGGCCTTGCACTACTATAACATCAACAAGGACAGTCTTCCTACCTAATGAGATATGAAACTGAGGAAGAACCCCCAAATATTCACTAGGACGTCTATCAAAATCCAACAACTCATGCAAAGCTGACACAATCTCAGGATAACTTGTGCCAAGCCAAGGAGGATAAAATACTTGCGGAGGCTCCTTCATCTATAATACATCGGTAAATATTATTTGAATTAACTTCAACCCTTATTTGAAAATTTGCAGAAGAAGGAAGGTGAGGCTCAACAAGGTCATTCCAATCAAAGGAAACCATCCTAGGATTGCTTGAAGTGAGCAGAATGCCCCCTTGTTCTGAAAGTACTGAACTGGAAATGCTAAAAACATAGTCGGTAGACATATCACTCTCCAAGAGAAGAGTGGGATCAGCCAAATATTGCATCGATGTGACCACTTTGGTAGACTCGACACTCTCCAAGAGAAGAGAGGGATCAACCAAATACTACATCGGCGTGACCAATTTCTCAACCACTGGCTAAATAGGATGCGAGACAACATGTATTACAGGCACACCACCCCCCAAAAGAGGAGTGGGATCAACCAAAGATTTCATCGACATGACCACTTTCTCAACCACTGGCTGAATAGGCTATGAGGAAACCTTATAAGACTCATAATCAGAAGAGATTGCAGATAGGGACCACAATATTTGTACCTCTGGAAGGCCAGGGCATAAATGAGTAAGGTGATATCCCTTGCAAAGCTTACAAGGTAACTTAGGCTTATGTCCTATCCGTCTAGGTTTCTCAATAGAATCAATGCCCCCAACATGAGTAGCAGTGGCTAGTTGCACATATCCAACATGACTTGCAGAGGTTGGTGATTGGTCGATAACATGACTCACAGAGGCTACAAACCTATCGCCAGTATGACTAACAGTGACTGGAATCCCCCCCCAACATGACTTGCAGAAGCTGGGTGCTTGCTCCTAGCATGACTTGTAGAGGTTGGGTGCTTTCCCCCAGCATGACTTGCAGAGGCTGGGTGCTGGTCTTCAACATGACTTGTAGAGGTTGAGGAAGTATTTCCAACATGACTCGTTTTGTTTGGACTTCTGATTACTTGTATCTATACTTTCACCAGAGAAGGTAGAAGAAGGAGGAGAAGAATTTGTTGATGAAGTAACATCAACATGATGCCCATGACATAAGATGATTAACTGAGAAGATTCAAAATAATTTGAGACATTTGGAATGGTACCCAACAAAACCGGTAGTCCCACATTCAACCCAGGAATGTACAAAGTGGCCATCAAAGGGACACCAATGTTTCCGAAAAAATGAAAAGCACAAGAATCCCCCTTTTGAAGGGGTTCCTTGGTTGGTATCGTTGGGAACTTTATCCATGGAGATATTATGCATAGGTTCTCTCCTTGCAGGATCATTCAAGTCCATAAAAGTCTCACACACTGACTCTAGCGAATCAGTGGTGTAAAAACAATGCCTATAAAGAGGCGGCTCCATGTTTCTAAGAAAAAGATCGAAAATTCCTCACGACTGGCGGAGTGGGCGGTCTAACACCTTATGTCAAAGACCCAAAGTAATGACTGACTAACTAACTATGGAAAAATAGGGAGCACAGAGAACACACTAAAATTTTCATAAATACAAATCAAGCAGTCGACTATCTAGTAGGAAGGAAAGTTACGCCAATCGACACTAGAGAAACTAACTAGTGCAAGTGAAACTTGAACGTAGAATCACCCTCCGGGTATACTCTGTGAAGAAATATCCGACGTCTGCCCCAGGTACCGTAGTATACCCCCACAGTCACTTATGTAAGTCCCTAGAATACGGGCAACTAGGTTGCAACTCGAAGTTAGTCACTAGGTGGGTACAATCGACAGTCGGGCGGATCACAATGAGTAGGATAAGAAGTCTGAAGCCTATCAAGAGTATCGAAAGAAAATGGTTTGGAAGAAAACATAGGATCTCGAACGGATTCAAGTTCCATGAAGCTCCGTAGGAAAATGTAGTCGGTATTACTCCCAAGACAGACCCTCAATATGCGTTCCCCACTACGTTCAATCCAGCTTTGGAGGGGTTATCTCCGCTTCCTTTCCTCACATGACCTCACGTTTATCCCTTGTGTTAGAGGGGGGTCCTGGATAAATTTTATGACACTGGACTTAAAGACTCCCTAACTCAGACTCCAATGTTTGATTTAATAGCCTTGAAGAGTTTCCTCTCCAACCTAATTCAAGGCCCTAAAACCCTAAACTAGTTTGTGGACCCTACAAACAAAAAGTCTAATGTATTTTAGATTAGGCGTTAATTTTAAAGCTTGATTTACTCAAAAGTTGCAGTAGTGCAACTGATGTTGTTAAGAATCTTGCAAAAAATGAAACTTATAAGAACACCGATAAATAAGGATTATCTTTCTTATTTTTTCTTTTGAAATGCTTTCAAGATTAGAAGAAAACACAATACTATGCTAATTTCTTTTTCTTTTTCAAATAACAATGCAAAGCAAATGCAAATAAAGAAAGAGACCTAAAAAACTAGTTTTTTTTTTAATATTTTCTTCCAATCAAAGCATAACTAACAAAAGATGCTAAAAGAAACTAATGAATACACGATTCATGGCCTCTAGTGACGATTATATGTAAGTTAGGGTTTTTTTTTTATATTTTCTTCTATATATAAGTTAGGGTTAGATGTAAAATGTCAAATATAAATCAATAAAAGTATTCAAGACACCATCATTTGGGATAGGAAAATGTGATTCTTTTATTCATAATACAAAGATTATACCTTACAATCCAAGTTGGCCACTGTTCGATGAACTTGGTTTGGGATCCTCTGTACCATGCTCCAAGTGCACCTTGAATGAACTTCTTCTCTTAACTTTCTGATCACCTCTATGGAAGGGAATGAGATGAATGGAGGAAGAAGAAACTGATGAGGGTATGCTGAGGTAATATCTCACAAAAGGAAACCTCCAATAGCCCGTGAATTTCAACGAATTCCTTGCAACTTTTGAAGCATACGCGGGATGTAATGGTGCAACATGCATATGTACGCGAGTTGTAGTGGTGTAGCAAGTGTATGTATGCAGGCTGTAATGGTGTAGGGCGCGTACATCTTCCAAAAACTATTTTTTTACGAAGAGCTTCTCAACAGTTCTTTGGAAAAATATGCAAGTAAGAGGACCAAGGCCATGTATGCAAGAGAAGGGAATTTTAGGGATATAACATATGCGACCCAGTAAATTATAGCTCACATACACCCTAGTTTTCACTTTATGACCTCTTAAACTCAAAATTTGAGCATTGAATATAAAAATTAAACCATGGAAATTGAAGAGAATAGGATGAGCACTTACTTGGTCTAGACAGTTTCCAATTCCATTGATCGTAGCTCCCAAAATCGTCACTGGCATATCATGGGTAAAATAGCCTCAAAATCACTATGTGGGTGAAAAACTCAAATGACATGGTTAAAACTTATTATTTTTACTATTTTTAGATAATTTTTACCCACTTTATATAGTTTTTACCCTATCTTTCCTATTTTTGACCATATGGACTAATTATGCAGTGTAAGGCTTGGTTTGAAGTGGTTTTGTCCAGGGTTTTTTATGGATTTACAACATCCTGTCACCTATTTGTGCCTTTGACAGGTATATACTATCACTGACATATAGGATAGGTTCTCACCCTGCTTTTCATTTTTGCATCGTCCTATGACCATGATTCACATGCCCTAGGTACACACCCATTTCTTAGTGACATGAAACCTTCTTGTTGCTACTACAAGTGTCATTATTAAGTGGTAGAGACTTACCAAACATGGGTACCCTAGTTATAATGATTTTTCCATTTGGAACCCATGCAAAAGTTACTCCATAGGTTCGGAAGTCCCCTATAGTCATGATATGACTTTGAATTTGAACCTCATTACTCTTACCCAATCTCATTCTGACCACTACCTAAGGTACTCCCGCCAAGTCTGGGTTAATCTCTTTTCTAAGTCCCGAAAAAAAAAAATATTGTCGAGTGAACTTGTCCCTTTCACACACATTAAATGGATTTGAAAGGACGTCTATTTTGGTATAAGTTTAACCATTTTCTGGACCAAGTAGACTATATTCAAAAGAAGAATACTCTAATCGCCATTGGCTAGAATATTTCTCCTAAGTATTATTTTATACTTTTTTGGGCCTAGGAGACCAACATCTATGAAAAATGACACTCTTTGAGTTAAGTTGTAATTACATCCCATTATCCTTCTTGCATTGTTGAGAATAATTTTGGCTCCTGCTTTCTCGTTATAATCCTCTTTCCCCAACAATTTTCAACATTATCCAAGCAATGCCTTTCATATATCCTTTGTATCTTGACAACCATTTACCTGTAGAGGAAACATCCCCCCGAGTGTCCATGTATCACGTGTGTTTCCTTTCATTGAGCATAGGTATGCTCCACTACTTGGAACTAATTTATTACTCGCGACACTTGTTTCCTCTTCTATATCATAGAATTTCTTTTTACTATGAAAAAAAAAAGACAGGTGGGAAAATAATATTATCTCTTATTGGAAACAGTCGTGTCTCCTTTGAACATAGAACAAACTCTTGAGTCCATTTCATCCAAGGTTTGGTTTTAGCATGGCCTTAGGAATATGAACTCATTACTTAGATTCTACTCCTCTGACTGATTATTCTTCCAATCCCTATGGAGAGTTTGTTGATGCCTCTTGAGTCACAAACTTTTGTCAATGATCACTGTTAAGTCTATGATTCTTGAGTTATTCATCTGTCTCATGCTCTTGTTCAAAGGAAGTATAAGCATGCTTCGACTATTCCTCAGAACTCTTCAATTTTCATGTCGACCATTGTTACAAATTATTTTGGTCATCCCAGTGATCAATTGAAAATATGTGCATGACTCACTTCCATGTTCCTTGAAAACAATAAAGAGACTTTCTCCATGAGAAAAGTGGATTATCTTTTCTTCCTTAAAAACTATGTCAAAGGAGATCATTGCACCCTTATCTATGCTTGGGGTACGATGATGCTTGATCGTCACATGCTACACCAAAACTGGATTGCAACATCATTGCAGGATGCTTGTGCACAGGGTGCGAAGATGCTTAAACAAGAGGAAAAGTGAAATTCACGAAGTTTCTAGAAGGGAATCTTCTAGAATATGAGGTGGCCTTCAATCAGTTTGGATCTTACTCTCTTCTCTCATTTAGTGGGATCATACTAATCTCCTCATCTATCCATCTTTCACCCTATATAAAAAGGGATATCTCATGGAAAATGTTAAGGCTTGCTTATGCATGAAGAATTTTGCTATAGATTATAATTGAGATAACTTTTCTTTAGCTCTCCAAGTCAGGTTGTGGATGTTCTTCATCAAAGGAATTGGAGAAAAGGTGTGTGTGTTGAAGCAAAGAGCCATTGGAATGGACCTTGCAACATCAAGGTATGGGTTTTATTCTCCACTTTCATTTAATATAATGCATCAATACATCTCTTCCCTATAAAGGTGTCTTTACTTTTATTGTATAACTCCTTGATCTTATACATAGAATTCATTGGAATATATATATATCATTGTTATCTCTCTTTGTTGTTTTGTGATTCTTAAACATGTTCACCATCCCACGAATCCAAATATGGAGCGACAAGGATGACACTAGTGAGGATCAAACGTCATTCAAAAGGTATGCCATTTGCCCCTCTCTGAACTAGTTTATATGACAATGAAATCTAAGGAGAAGTTTGTATTCTGCCCTGTTTTGTTCAAGCGTCTTGTTGAAGTTAGGGAGATTAGTTTTGGTCTTCACTTACCGATTTGTCCGATAAAAAAATTGGTGATTCCACTAGGGAAATCATCCTCTTTTGTTTTTTTGATTCTTATTTTCTTTTAGCTTGTTTTCTTTTGGTCAATTTCATTCTCTGAGTCTGTGGGTGATCCATCTTGACTCTCTGGTTCTGAAAGTTCACTGAGAAAATTTGTCCTCCTTTCAAATTTTCCTTATATTCAATCATTGTCGCACCCTGCTTGTGTGAACCAGAGCAATGACGTCTCACTGTGTGTTTCCTTCATCCTAAAATTATCCTTCATCGTCGCACTATACTCTTCTACATCCTGTGACGATTCCTGTAGAAATTGTTGGAGTGACAGTAAACTTTCTTCTCTTTGCCCATATTTTTCTTTACTTCTTGGGGTTAACTTTTAGTCTTGGTGAATGATTGGTTTGCATCTTTTAAGCCTGAATTTGATCAAGAATTGAGAGTCTTCTTCATAATATTTGTAAGTTTTATCTTTTACTTCTTATTGCAAGGGTATAATCTCAAGGATTTGTCCCTGAGTGCTTGTTGTATAAGTTGCTTTTGAGTTTTGGATTAATTTTTTAATTTTTGGATTGTTGTTGATTGGAAAACAATTTTTGTTTGCATTCAACAAATATTTTTATTATCTTTTCATTTTTTGTTTACATTTTGAGTTTGGTTTGGGAAAAAGTGTTGTAAGGGCATTGATATTCTTGGAAAACTCTTCTTTTTTGGATTACATCTCTGTTTTGATTTGAAAAGGAAGGGACTACAGTCTATTTTTATATTAGTATTCTTTACAAGAATTTTTTTGCATTCAAATATTTGTTGAAAAGAGAAAGTTGGAAAATTTAGTAGTTTTGATTGTTTGGAATCAATATCATTCAAAGATTGAGAAATTGTGCTTTGTAAATTTTTGTATTCTGGAAAGAGAAAACTTCTCCCTATTGTAATTAGAATTCATTGAATGAAACGATTGCATGTCATCTCTTTTGCATTTTATTGGGTCAAGGTCAAATACATCATCAGTTTCATTTCCGTTTCCCTTTTGAGTAAGCAACAACCATTAAAATTGAACGTAATTTTAAAATCTATCTAGAAACTTTTATTTTCTAGAACTTTTATACACCAAAATTAGCTAGGATAGCGCTTTGGAATAGGTTGTGAGGCACACTCTCCAAAGCATCAAAACACACAATAGTATCTTTTGATAAGGATAGTTTAAATCCACATGCTACATTTTGTCCTGGGAAGCACTTCTAACACAAGGGTCAATCACGAGGTCGCATTAGGGTCGAGAGAGTTACTCACCCTGCTTTTTTGATCTTAGTGTAGAGATTGTGCATATTATTGGAGGTCACTTGAGAAGAAAATCCTTTGCAGAACTTCTCGAGTCAATTTCGGGCTTAGATACCTTGCCCTTGCACGTGGATCAGACTGTTGACTGCTTCCCCAAGAATCATTGTCGTAATTGGTAACCTTAGTGTCCTATCTCTTTAGAGTCATTACATAAGGTGACTGTAGAGGGGAAATTCTTCATGGTACCTGGAATCGACGTTGGCCAAACTCACTCGGGCTCCTTGGAGGGTATGCCCACAATTATGTGTGGGAGCTTGAACTAGGGTGTAAGTCCGTTAAGCAGGTCGTCAACGTAACTTTTCAACTTGCTTTATCCAAACCCCTTCTTTTCTTGATTTCACGATGTTGGATTTCATCATCAACTAGTGAATTCAAAATAAGAAGGTTTGTTTATGTGTTTGATATCTAGATTTTATTAGCGAGTGTTGTTTGTTCTCTAGTTGGGCATAGATTTCTTTCATTCTTTATTTGGTGTGACCAACATTGGCCCTCCCCATTCACATAGGATGCAAGGGTTACCTCTGGAAGAGCTAGAAGAATACACTCCTTTTCTTCCTAACTCACTAAAGGGTTCTTCTCCTGAAAGAGAAATCAATAATGACATAGCCTTTGAGATTGGAAGTTCTACTACATTGGAGGAATAAACACTTCCTATAAACCCGTTATTGAATGTTATACAAGATCCACTTTTTCTCCAAATAAAATCGTCGAGAGACCTTGCTGCTGAAGATTATACTAGAATACCTACTGCACCTTACACAAAGTCTAGTGTAGACGATCCACCCTTTCAGAGTGAATCGTTTAGAACTTTGGTTCATACTGCTAGAATTTTTAATCCTAGCTCAGTCCCCATCCGTTCTTTGTGGAGGACCTCCTCGGGACATGATATTTTTGATAAACTAGGAATGCTTCCAAATCAACCTATGGAATCACATACACCTATGACTTCCACTTCTTATACAATACCTTTAGATCATTTTACTGGCATGACCAGTAATGTTGTCGTGATTTCAGACCCATTGTTGGTTGTTTCTCATACAATTCTTCCCCTCCAGGTCACTAGATCTATCGTGGTCCCACAAGTTACCCCTGTTTCTGCCGGAAGTTCCGTAATCACTCAAGCTCCTATTGGAACTCCAATTCCGCTTAGATCAAATACATCACTTCCACCTGGGTATAACACTCTTAATACTTCTATTGCTAATCCTTCCCAGAGTCCATTCAGAGGGCCTAATATTTTTGTTCCTCCTGGGTATAATGCTTCTAGTAGTTTTGTTCCTACACCTACCCAGGTTCTCTCTGGAGGGCCTAGAATTCCTCCTCCACCTCCACCTAGAGGATCTAATCGTCCTGACCCAAGTAGCTCCAATCAAGTTGTAGGCACAAGTTATCATGTTGCTTTTGTTTTTCAAATTCCAGTTGGAGGCCAACCTCAAGTTGGGGGGAAACCTCAAGTTGGGGGGCAACCCCAAGTTGGGGGTCATAACCTAGTGTACGAGAAATATACATCTAGATAACAATATTAACCTTGGAATTTTCCTTTCCAAGGAAATCAACAACTGACTGGGGGGAAAACTCCTCAAGTAAATTATTTTGTACCTCCTAATCTCGGGCAACCATATCCAGGTTCTATGAATCCTACCCGGGGTCAATATTTTCAGTCTAATGCTCCTTTCTAAGGTAGCATACCCAATCAACCAACTCATGTTGGAAATTTGACTCAAAATACCCCACCACTGAATTTTACAGGACCCTCTAACTATCTATAGACTACTTATGGTCCTACTGGTATACCGACAAGATTGTCTCCTCAAAATTACCAGCTTCCTCAAGTGAATAGACAATTTTCGTTTCTTGCTAGTTTGGATTTACCAGATTTATCTAGGATTTTGAATGATCCTATCTTGCATTCTCCGTATTGGTCGGTCATACCTGCCAAGTTACCATAAAACATTCCTAAGTTTGATGGTTGATCGGGAGAAGACCCAAATAATCACGTCATGACATTTCATCTCTGGTGTTCATCCAACTCCTTGGTGGATGACTCCATTAGATTACGTCTTTTCCAACAAACTCTTATGAGTTCGAAAGCCAAATGGTATATTGAATTTCCACGAGGATTATTCAATGATTTCAACACCTTATCAATGGATTTATTAACACATTACCAATTACCTATATGATATGAGACAGGAACCAAAATTTTGAGCTCATTTAAACAATCATCTTCTACTCATATTTTCGATAATATTCACGAGTGGAGGAGGAGAAGATGCTTAATCAAAGTTCCCCTTCCTGATCAATTGTTGGCTGAGTGGTTTACCAAATCACTCATTGGTCCTATATCCCATGATATAGCCATGGGTGGTGTCGTCACTGAAGAGAAGATTATTAGTCATGCTCAATACTTGGATCTCATTTATTCACAAATGAGCACACTATATGAATTGATCCTTGATGCTCCTCACCCGTCTACAAATCCAACCCCAAAACCTCCAGTAGTTTCTCATGTTGCCGATGGTGTGATTGACACTTTTTATGCTGAGACTTATTCCAAACAAACCAGTCATTCCAATCCCAAATATACCACTGCTCATGTACAAAATGTTACTCCAACTCCTTCTCCCGGTAAAACTTCTGAGGTTAATACGGTTCAGTCTACACCTACCGGTAAAAATCAAAATAAAAAGAAAGGAAAGGGTAAGAATAAAGAGGATAAAAATAATAATCAACAATTCTATAAACCCAAGACTCAGCTTGCTGATGACAAATAAAAGTGAAAACCTCTTTATCCTTGTCTTATCTGTGGTGAGGATCATTATACGAAAGATTGTCCACGATGTGCTGAGGTTACTAAGTTCCTGCAAGGGACTGAGACACCTCCTACACCCACCATTTTGTCACAACATTTTCCTTCTCAGCAACAATCCCAAATGGTTATTCATAACCAATCTTCTCCCTCTACCATGTCTTATGTACTTATGTGTACTGGTGACTCCAAGAAGAACGAAGTTGCAGTCGCTACTTGAGCCAAAGATTATTCTCCTTCAAAAGAGAAAGTTGATGATTCACCACCTCTATTGTTTCAACCTCCTCCATCGACTTCACCTCCCAACAATCCTCTTCATCTCAAATGACTGAGTCTAGATACAGTTCTTCCTCCTCCTCCTAAGAGTGTTGTTTGTAAGTCGTCATTTAACCCTCACGTACGTGTCGCTCAAAACTACAGTATTGTAGAATATCTTGCACATGCACCTTATGCAATGTCAACTCTCAAAGTCCTTCAAAGTTGTCCTATGCAATGGAAGGAACTTTTAAAGTCTATTGGTGAAATTGATCCTACTGATACGAACTTTATAATATTTGACTTGGAATATCACATTCCAAGGCTCCCTCCTCAATTAACATTTCAAATATAACTCATTGTGGAAAATAAGAATATTTGTCGAACCATTATTGATGAAGGAGCCTCGACTTGCATCATGTCCGTCACTTGTTGGAAATCAATTGGATCTCCTTCCCTTACCAAGTCACTCAATACTCTAAAATATTTTAATGG
This sequence comes from Picea mariana, assembly GCA_032191745.1. Taxonomy (NCBI): domain Eukaryota; kingdom Viridiplantae; phylum Streptophyta; class Pinopsida; order Pinales; family Pinaceae; genus Picea; species Picea mariana. The sequence continues at coordinate 22,302 of JASDQU010010651.1, read as the reverse complement.
TACAGGTTTTAAACCTTATGGCGTTCTTCCTTCGTTATCTATTGTGTTAGAAGGCAAAGCGGTTACTGTTTATCTTGAGGTGTTTTATGCACCTCTCGATTACAACCTTCTACTTGGACATAGTTGGATCAATTCTATGAGTGGAGTTGTTTCTACTCTTTTCCATGTGATACGTTTCCCTCACCAAGGAAAATTTGTTACTATCGATCAACTCGCCTTCTTTAATTCCGATTCATGCACTAGTAACATACCTTTCATTGCGAAAACACCTCCCGGTTATGAGAATTTTGGTGTGGGTCTTTTAAAGGATTAATCGTTAATGGGTACCTTCCCCATTCTACCACCCGACATTCCTCCTCCTTTTTTCGCTTCGATTAACATGATCTCAACCTCTGTTGGTGAAATCCCTGAGTCTTATGACTCTTGGATAATACCTAGCTCTGACGATTATCTTTGTTACGATGACCAAATGCCTTTAAGTCCAGTGGAATTGTATTATCAAGCTATTCAATTATAAACTCCTTCTCCTCATTCTCTCTTAGATATGTCTCTTGACCCATTTCACGTGGTATTTCAAACTGATGAGATGATCATGACAGTTATTTCCATGGAAGATACCCCATGGGATGATGGGCATCATCGTTCTATCCTCTTCCTGGAACTCGAGACTATAGAGAGTTATCAACATATTTTGGATCCATCTACTGTCGTTACTATTTCACCTGTTCTTGAACCAACACACGATGTTTTGTACAAAGGGAACTTGGGCAATATTTCACCCATCATCCCTCTAGATATTTTTATTAAATCCAGAATCATGGAAAATGTTCATATCGGTGCCTCATGTTCTCTTGATGAGATACAAATTTACAAGGCTCTTTTCCAAGAATTTCGTGATGTTTTTCCCTGGAGTTATGAAGAAATGCCTGGAATTGATCTAGATATTTTTTTACATGAAATTAAGACTTATTCGGATGGTAAACCCATTCGATAGAGACTTCTCCCAGTGCATCCACGCAAAGTTGCTGCTATTAAACTCGAAGTTAAAAAAATTCTTAAAGATGGTTTTGTCTATCCTGTGGAATTGACTGATTGGGTGTCCAATCTTGTTTTGGTTATAAAGAAACAAGGCACGGTCTGTGTTTGTGTAGATTATAGGGATATCAACAAGGCTTTTCCCAAAGATAATTATCCAACCCCTTTCATTGAATGGATCGTTGACGATTGTGCTAGGAGTGAAATCTTCTCTTTGATGGATGGATTCTCTGGCTATAATCAAATCAATATTTTACCCGCGGATCAACATAAGACTGATTTTATTTGCCCTTGGGGAACCTTTGCATACAAGAAGCTTCCTTTTGGTCTCAAGAATGCTGGTGCGAATTTTCAAAGTGCTATGTCTTATGCTTTTCATGATATTAAGCACATTGTACAACCTTACCTCGATGATTTACCAGTGCATTCCATGCGTCACCAAGATCACCCGACACATTTACGAGCCATTTTCCTATGTTTTCGATATCATTGCATATGATTGAATCCACATAAATGCATTTTTTGTGTGGAGTCTGGGTGAATTCTTGGTTTTATCATTTCTACACATGGGATTAGGGTGGATACTTTGAAGGTTGAAGCTATTCTCAATTTTCTTCCTCTTTGTACCTTACACCAACTCCAAATTTTGTAAGGGAAGGCAAACATTTTACGTCTATTCATCCCCAATTATGTTTAAATAATGAAAGGTTTCACTCGACTTCTTAAGAAGGTTCACAATTTTGTATGGGACGACACTGCTATTGCGCCTCTTTCGTCACCTTAGTGAGAAAATAAGAGGTGCTTGCAAGCTCAGTTGGGTCTGCTGAGCAGGACAACTGTAGAGAAAAGAGTTAGAGAAAAAAAAACAAAACTATAATTAAGGATTAAACTAATAGATGCAATAAAAACTAAAATCATAAGCATAGGGACATAGAGATAACAAGAACGAAAAGACCCATGTCACCAATGTTTGAGGCTGATCTATTGATGAAAACAAAGCACCAAGAAGAAAGGGGACTATGAGTCCCTTCTTCCTCCAAGGGAAGGCTCTTGGACCCTCACTAGTTGGCTCTTCTTACAACAAAGAAAATGGAAAATGGTGATGAAAGAACTCCTTACAAATCCACTCAATGGTGAGATGGATTGTCCAATGTAATAGTGACAAAGTGCTCTTGTCAAGGATGGAGTCCTTAAAACAATATAGGCAGCATAACATTACTTTGAATTCCTTTAGAAAATGAGGTGCATTCATGGCTTTTTATAGCATTGCTTTGGGCTTTTGTTTAACTGCTTTGTAGTGTGAAAAGAGGCCATTTAGGGCATTCTTAGGTCTTTGACTAGCCCACCATTCGGATCCATCCCGGATTTGGAGGTCAAATCGGCTTGGGAGCTGAACCATAAGTGGTTGGGAGGCCGACCACTTTCATAAATGCGTCGTTTAGCAGGTGCACAACTTTTTGTGCTAACAGTCGTGCATCGTGCGCCTGTGCGTGATTTGTACGTTCCTTTTCTGCACATGCACGCGTGCGCCCAATGTGTACAAAGCGCTCTTCAATTTTTCACTACTTTGTATAGTTTTTGACCTTTTTTGAATGCTGTGGTATTAATTCAGGTCCATGAATGACTTCATTACTGTTTGATGATGCTGAGTTCTTGTAACCATGTGCAGACGAAATTTCAGTGATAACAGATGCCCCCTGATGGATGAGGTTAGGAGAATACATATAGACGAAATCCATCAATGTTTCTTCTACTGAGAATGTTGTTTGTAAGATAGAGCACTAGTGGGATCGTTCCGAGTGATCCGTGGGAGGAAAAAGGAATCGGTAGGACCCAACCTTCTACGAGGTGTGTAAAATAGAAAACTGTGTACAAACGAGGCGGGCATGCCCCATGCTCGTGTCATGTAACTCTAAAAAAAGATGACTGAAGTGTTGGTGTAGACAATTGCAGCGCCCTCGAGGGCGGTCGTGATAGAGGCATAAGACAATTCTGCAAATGAACATGCTCTAAATAGTAGGCATTGATCACGGTAATAAGTAATAGCGATTATGTGGGCATTGATAGCCTAGCCAAGTTCATAGGTCTTCAGCAAATGATAGAAATAACTGCAATAGTCGCAAAGTAAGACCCACCATAACACGAGAAAGTGTTGGCTTCGAATGTTACGGGGGCCAATGACAGCAGGGAGCAATGGTGTTTCACCCTGTGCCATCCGAGATCTCTCATTGAGTGGAGAATGAGAATCAAGATACTGTCGCCCTTCTAGAAAATGGTGCTGATGTCGACAAAAGGGGAACGCGACTCCCAGAAGCAAAGGGCTTCGTGAAATCTACTGAGGTGAGGAAGTGGCAGAGGTACATTGACGAAGTCAAGAAGTGGGAAGACTCAAGACTGCCCTTGGTTGGAGGATGTATGAGATAAAAAGTGGCTGCAACCATGTAACGAGGTCGAGTGTCAGGGGGACGACAAGACCTGTGATAAGTTGTGCCAGAGGTGGGATGATCAGAATCTGGACCAGGGGTCAAATTTTACCTCAAAAATAAAAGTTCTTGGAATTTCCCAAAAACAAATGGGTTTGTATCCCTCGTCGTCACGAACCCAACGCATTTTGTTTCGTCTCAAACGAACGTCGGGAGAGAAAGTTATCGTGATCTGTTCGCCGAGCTAAACAGGTAAAAAAAGTGCTGACTGGGCAGTCCGTACAACCCACACGTGGCAGTGACGTGGCATAAAGGTACACCCTGGCAGCTGATGTGGTGATCTGTGATTGGTTGATGATGTGGCAAGTTTTTATTGGTTGTCTGTGAGCGAGTAATGATGCGACACGTGGCATCTAGTTGGACAAATGGTAGGGCGCCACGTGGCCCAACCAAGGGCTGCCACGTGGCACCCCTATTTTGGCTAATGAATTTTGGTTTGTTTATCAAAACTTTGTGGAGGCTGCGGGGTTCGACCCCCGGACCTCCCACTAAGCCACGCCTTCACAATTTTTTCGCTAACCACGATACCGGCACGTGTTCCTTGTATGTGTATTGGGTTTAATTTGATTTGAATTTACTTTATGTTAAATTCGGCGGGGGTTAGGGATGGGGATAAGCCCCATCCCCCGGTCACACCCACATTCACATGCCCATACTCTCCGACTTGGCGCGCGGTGGTTACCATATATACCAACGGTTCCGTGGTGGATTTTACATAACCATATATTTGCGCGGTTAAACAAAACTTTACATGCCACGGTTATAGTAATGGTTCCCCATGTGACCGTTACATGGAGTTGCGCGCGGGGTGTTAAAATTACATCCCCCGGTCACACATTTGATACATATGAACAATTTAAAACCGTGCGGGGTTGGCATTTTATATAGCCCACGGTTCCAATATATTATGCATATGACCGTTCATTAAATGGGCGCGGTGGTGTATGAAAATTATATGCCATGGTTAAATTAAATG
>JASDQU010010650.1:101272-116297 GCA_032191745.1 Picea mariana | reverse complement strand
AAAATAGGTTAAGTGACCTAGAAATGGGTTAAGTGATCTAAAAGAAGAAATCATCACTTAAATGATAAAGTAAGGTGACAAATTCAAGGTGGATTGTTTAAATAATAAAGAGAAGTGAAAAAATCAAGAAATGATAAAGTAAGATGAGAAAATCAAGATGTAATATTTAAATGATAAAATATTGGAGAAATTTCTATTTATGGAAAGTGGTTAACCCTAAAATAAGGAAAATAGGTTAAGTGACCTAGAAATGGGTCAAGTGACCTAGAGGATAAAAGTATAAATAATATAGAAATGGTCTCTTGTAGATCATCCTTTCTATGGATCAATGGAGAGCTTCTTGTGAGAATATATTTTGGAGTATTGATGGAGAGCTTCTTGTGAGAGATTCTTGAGCATTTTTGGTGTGGAATACTTGCGAATATTGAAGATCTATAGGTGAATAAGATAACCAAGGATATCCAAGCTGAATTTCAGAAGGAAGGTGAAGAAAAGAGGGCCGAAATTGAAGGGAGGATAAATTATTTTGATGATGCTTTCTAAGGTATGTTATTTACAAGTCATCTCACCATTTTCACTATAACTTTTTTTCTATAATCCTTCAGACCATGAAATTTCTATTCCATTGTGAAAACATATCCAAGTATATGTGGTAAAAAATTTAGCTTGTGGGTCATTGTATTTTGGGAGTTACACTCTGTGGGCAATAGGGTTTGTGGCTATTCCTGAAACTAGTCAAAAACAGGCGTTTCGGGTAAAAATGTCATAACTTCTCCATAACAGATCCTAATTAATTGAAACCAAATTTATTGGTTAGGGTATAGTCTATAGTTGTTTCTGTAACACTTTCATATCATTTAAATAAATATTCAGTGTGGGGCACGCTCTACAAGGTCACTCTCTAGAATAAGCCAGAATTCAGAAAGGTATGCCACTTTTGCTATAACACCTTTTCTGTGAGGTTCCAAGTAGTTCCACGTAGAGGAATTTCACAAAACACACTGAAGAATGTTGTATATCAGTTTTAGAGTTTTATTCATTACAAGTACAAAGTTATGATTATTTCAAGTTGGGGTTGTTGACTAATCCAAAACTAGTCATGGTTGAGACAAGCAGTTGATGAGTTGAAACATACATGAGGTGTATATTTGATGATGTTGGTACATATTGATGAGTCATTGTTTATGAGTAGTTGACACATTATTGGTACATACTTGGTACATGGTTGAATGCACTTGTTTATGGTACAGGTTGATTACAGGTTNTGCTGATAATGTAAGTTGAGTCTTGCATATAGAGCTAGTTCTCTTGTAGAGTTGTACTCTATTCAGTTGTTGCTGAAAAACCCCCGGATTGAAGTCCATAATAAAAAGAAAAATTGTACATACATCTTGTGTTCTTTGTGTTCCTTGTGGAGATGATTTGTTGATGATATGTTGTTGATATATGTTGCTGATACATATTTGCATCTAACTGATTATAATTGACAACAATGAGTAATGACCAAATGTTGAATGTTAACTAAGGAGTTTTTGTGTAAGAGCGAAGTTTTGGGAAAAACATCCCCGCACTCATTCACTCCCCCCTCTAAGTGTGGTAGGTGTGTCCAACACATCTTGTTGACCAATTATTTGAGAGCAGAGTGATCTATGAACATTTCAAAATGTTGGCCTAATGAATAATGTATGAACTTTTGTAATTCATACACCATAGCCAAACCATCTCTCTTTGTTGTATTATAATTTTGTTTTGAAAATGAGAGTTTCCTACTTGCAAATGCTATTGGGTGATCTATGTCACCTTCTCCTGGATGTGATAATACTACTCAAAGTGCTATTGAAGAGGCATCCACATGGACATGGAACTCTTGTGAACAATATGGGAATACCAGAATTGGTGTTGTCACCATTTTCTCTTTTAATATGGCCAAACTTTGTTGGCACTAATCATTCCATTGAAACTTGATATCCTTCTTTAATAGTTTCTCCATGGGCATAGTAATCTGTGTTTAGCTCCTTATGAACTTTCTATAGTATCCCATCTGACCTAGTGTATATCTTAATTGGTGCAATGACTTAGGTGGTGGTAAATTAATAACAATAGTAATCTTTCGAGGGTGAAAAAGTAGACCCTGGTTACAAATCACATGCCCTAGCAGAATTCCAAATGGTGCGATGAACATGCATTTCTTAATGTTCAAAGAAATTTGTCATTCTCTACACCTGTATATAATTAATCTTAAAACTTCAACATGATCTTTTAATAGTCTAAATATTTTCCAATCATCCATATAAACCTCCAAAACATTATGTATAAAATATTTAAATGCATCTACCACTACTCTTGAGAAAATAGAAGGGAAATTTTTCAATACAAAGGGCATCACTGGGTATTGGTATGACCCCCATTATGTGGAAAATGTAGTCTTATACTGATCCTCTGGTTTTATTCGAATTTGGTGATACCCTGTAAATCCATCAGTAAATGAGTATGATTCTTGTCTTCCTACATTTTCGAATACATCATCTGTAAATGGAGTAGAGAAGCGATTATGAGGACATGCATCATTCAACTTCCTCAAGTCTACATGGATCATTTCCCCTCCATGCTTCTTCTCCTAATATACCATAGGGATAATCCACTAAAATTCTTCAACACGTTCTATTATACCAGCCTCTCACATTTTATCAATATCTACATTAAATTTCTATTTATATACTGGATTCATCCTGTATGGTCTTTTTCTTATTGGTCTCGCATCTGGTTGCAGAGGGATTTTCATTTCTCCAAGTTCTCTTGCTACCTCTTTCATTTATAAAAACGTTGTTGGAAATAGATCATTATATTTGCACAATAGTTCTACAATTATTTCCACTGTATGGTTGTCCCAATAATCACTAATACTTACAATTTTTGGATTCTCTTATGTTCCAATATTGACACTCTTTATCTTCAATGGTGCGGAAAATCCATTTGACTGTAAATATGGGACTTCTACTTCTCTTGACCCTTCAACTTTAGCTATCTAAATATCACATTTTTTCTTTTGTTGGATCATCTTCTGGGACATGGTAATAATGTAACAATTTTTTTACTATTTTTCAATTGTGATTTTGATAAGATGTTACAATCTCAACTACATGTTGATAAGATGTTACGATCATATTTCCGCATATGTTTATTCTCATGCTCTGCGCCAAATGTAATGAAAAATAATATTTTTCATTGATAGCAATCATGGATATTTTCTTTGTGAGTATCCCACCAACGTGTGGGTGTTTCTTTCAAGGAAATATCTAAAACTAGTAATCTTTGACTTTCCAATACTTCTAACTCAAACTTTGTTAAGAATTCTTCCAAATCATTTTGACCATAAAAACATGGAGGTGCTTTTACCTCTAAGCCAATCCATCTTAGTGGGAGTGTCATTCTTTCCCATATTCTGGTAGATATCCCATGTAACTATTGTTGCCAATTCTCCAGTCCTATGTCAGAATCTGAAGCACATGAACTAATGCTTCTTGAGCTAATCGTTCCATCTGATGTTGGGATAATGTAATCTTCCTCATGTGCAATAGTTCCATAGAACTTGTTTACTTCTTTTGTGATAAAGTTTTATGTCACTAGTTCAACATATGTTTCAAATTCTAAAGGATCTAACATTGGTATGTCTCTATACTCTATTGATTCAAAAAACATTTTTTAAGCCTTCTAGTTGATGATGGATTTATTGTCAAATGCCCAATCCAATCCCAACAATGTTGGATAAGGTCTAGAGTTATCCACTATATAAATTACCTCAAAATATTGCATACTTTTCACACCATCTAAATCCACGGGTTTTCCTTTCAATCAACCAATTGGGATTACACTATGCTAGTTTTCTAGTTTCAACTAAATATGTGAATATCCCAATGTAGGTTCTCCCGTGCATTCCCATGTTTTCTTAGGAAGAAAAATTACCTCAAATCCCAAATCTAATATGATATCACCCATGTTAAATTCTTCAATATTTTCATTTGGTTTGAACTCTCTATTTGTTCTTGTCTTCCTATGGACATGATTTACTGTCTTTTGTTCTAGTTTTATCTCTTCTTCAAGATTGCATTTTTCTATCAAACTTTTTAATAATTGTAGAGATGTTTGATCATTCAAGAAAGTCAGAAGAAAGTTTCTTAGATTACTTCCTTTTCTGAAAACTAATCTCTGCTAGTATGATCATATGGATGAGGCATATCATATAATGGCCCGTCATATCCTAGTTGTGTATTTGAAGTAGAAGTAATATTCTCTTTCACAATTTCTTGTCTGGCCTGATTGAATGTTCATTTTTCCTTATGCACATAAAAATGTTGTTGTGATGTTGTATTTTTTCTGACCCACTGGTGTTCGTTTTGATTCTGATTTACTGCATCTTCACCTATTTTGGTTCCACCCCAAGTAACTACATTAATATTTTTCCCATCATCTCTAGTTTCCATTAGAATCCATTGAATATTTTGGTTATTCTGATTCCCTTTGTCCTGAATTTTGGTCAAAAGTATAGGACATTGTTCTATAGTATGATTTGTTGCATGAAATTACATGCATGTTGTTGGTGGATGTGGACAATCCCTTGCATAATGTCCAGGTTGCTGGAAATTGTGGTAGGTTACTGGTCCTGCTCCTCTTTTAAATCCTCCTCTTCCACATCCTCCTCCTTTGGTACCTCTTATGTTTCATTGATTGTCTACACACGGTGTATTATACGGTGGTACTTGATTATATTTTGGTGGACTTGTAAATTGTTGTGTAGGTTGTCCTATCATTAGTTCATCCTACATCCTATAATCATTTGAGGTCCTTTCCTTCATAAGTTCCAAGGTTTGACAATCCTTATCCTCATCTCCTATAGACTTGGAAAAATTGTAGAATGTACTTTTAGGAACTATTTGGTATTTTTGCATCATTGGAAAATTATAGGGACCATGTCCAGGTTTTTTATAGATTTCACACCATAATCCTCTTGTGGGTAATGGATTTGGTAGCCCCACTCCCAAATATTGCATAAATGTTGGGCACTCATTTTTTTGGTGCCTTTATGTTCCGCATAAGGTACACCAGACAACTTCCCTCTTTTCCTTGTATTTTAATGATTAACTTAAATGTCATATTATTTATATCCTCTCTTAGCTATTCTATAGCTAGATATGTATGTTTATATTGATTCTCTTCCATTTGTAGGGCTTCTTGTAGAGCCTCAACTTGATTATGAAACTTATTTTACCTCGATGGTTATTTAAAATGGGGAAATAATGAGTCTATGAATAGTTTCCTATGTTGCATGTTTGTTATGGGATATTTCAAATTACCTTTCAATCACTTGAACTTATGATTGATTTCCCAAACTAACTCTCCTGGTTTCTATTTGATTTCTATCATCTCATTCATATATTGATCTTCTAAACTTGGTCGTTGGAATTCATTGATTAGTGCCTTCTTTACATTTGTCATGTTTGTAGGTTCTCCTTGTGGGATGTTCACTACTAGGCTCATAAACCATTCCAATGCATGATTTTTTAATGTAATTGTGAGCTAATCCACTTTTATGTCTTCATCTTTGATCTTTTTAGCTTCCCAGATATTTTCAAAAATAAATAGATGTTTCTTTGGGTCCTCCGATCCTTCTCCATGAAATTCTAGTAATCAAATTGTTGGATATGTTCCTGCCATTGTAAAATTTGTTGTACTACCTATCTGCGATGTATATACTTGACTATTTCTAGCTAAAATTATACTTCCACTTGAATTTTCATTGGTCCCTTGATCCATTGAACTCCTTCTGCTACTAATTACTAGTTTTATTAAATATTCTTTCTTTCCTGATGTGTTATTCACACATGGGGTTGTGGGTTATCTTGAGGGATCCAAGATCCATTCAACTCAATAGTAGGAACCAAACAAATCTTAGAGGCCCAATTAGAATCTGCAATGTTTGATGGGTGGAATGGTTCTCCAGATCTTTCGATCTAGCTAATTTATCGATGGGCTTTACTTAGTGATTGACATGATATCTTTCTGTGAAATTTCCTCCTTCAGATTAAACGTTCTCTTTTGTATTTTATTTAATTATATGAGTTTGATAAAGTGAGGTGTGATGGTATGAACCAACTAATAGAAGGGATTCTTAAATACTGAACAAGGCTGAGCCTGGGATAACCCTCGTGCTCTAGCATGCATACAACGATATTCACACCTATTACAAGTCTAGTAATAATAAATTAACTTGTTGATATTTCAACAATGACTGAGATACAATTATTGAAATAAATTACATGTGCAATAATATGAGTGAAATAAAAATAGTTTCCTTAGCTCTACCATCAATCACACATTAACACAACGATTTTATTTTCATCATTAATAACAAAATAACTGCTAAAATATTGAAACAGATAGCTTATCAATAGATTCAGAAACTCTTACTCATTACACCATCAACCACTGAAATAAAAGTTAGAAGTAGTTCCTCCTAAATCCAATCACATAATTCCTTTGATAAAAAAAACAAAATTTTGTCTCTGGTTCTAAACATAACATCTCAATTAAGGTTTATCATAAATAGTTCTTTACAATTCTCAAAAAGAGGGTATTTTCCCCAAAACCATCGAACCTTTGTAAAAGGTCAATCCCCATATTTATAAATAATCACTAACTAAAAATAGTTGCTACAAGTTTGTGTTAAGTAAAAAAAAAGATTGTCACATGGTGCTTGATCTCTTTGTTCTCTGGAAATCGTCTCATGGTTCTACTAGAGTGGATGAATCTTCTCATATTTTGACCACTCGACGAAGAGATCCCTGCATGTGTTAGCATACAGGAATCTGTGTTGGTCCATCGGGGATGAAAGCGTTTCCTTCACCTCTATTTCTCATTCTCCATATTTGACGACTTTGGCACTTACACGCTGCAGAACTGCACAAGCCTTGATCAGATGTTCCATAAACTTATGTATTTGACCCAGTGTCATGCTTTCCACTAGTGATATCTCCACTCGCCATGTTGAGTCTTGTTTTGCATGTCATTTGACTATGTCGTGCAAGTTGAAAAAGTATTCGGGTGAGCCAAACTCTAGGAGGCCAATGTCTTTCATCTCCAGAATAATCTTTTCCCAGCTTCTTTCTTACTCGACCACCTATTATGTATTTTTTGATGAGGTTCCTGGGCCATACTTACACAATATTTGGCTACTTTCTTGATCTGGGAGATGTTTCTATCCATCAACACTACAATGCCATGCTCCTCTGCATCTCATCCCTTTTGCATTGCGTTGATGTAGTCAATTCATTCTACATCTTGGTATGTCTTTTCATACCATCTCTCCATGTCCTTACAGGTTTCTAGTTGGATAAGGGTATCTTATTTATAATCGACCACACATGCAATGAAGAGATTTCTTTCACTCATGAACTTTGCATATGCATCTTGGAAATCACTCTTCAGAAAAACGGTGGCCTACATTGAATCTTGGTAATATTTTTCCAAGTGTCACAGATAGTCTAGCTCCTTCAGTGCAGTGGATAGTTCCTTTTCATATTGCTTTGCTCGATCCAACATGGCATCAGTGATATCAATACCTACGTCGATGAGCTCATATTTATTTGTGTGCTCTTTGCTGAGCAACTTCTCCTTCTTGGTGATGAGAATCGAGCTATCCAGCGCGAGTATTTTTTTCTTGGTGGTCCTCCTTATGATATCTTTCCTCTTCTTGTCATAAGTGATCTCCTGTATATCAACAACCTCATCAATGGGCTCAAGGATTTGTTGTTCTCTTGAGGTCAAAGTGTTTCCCAAGCTTCCTACTATTTTTATTTTCTCTACGACTAGTTCTTATACTTCTTCCATATGTTCCAATTACTCGACCTTCGTCTGGTGTTCATCGGTTGGTGAGGTGCTGACCAAAATTGAAGAGTTAGTGAGAGGACCTAATATTACTTGGTGATCGATTGTTGAGGTGTTGATCTATAGTTGTTTCAATTCCTCCTTTTTTACATCTAAACCTAGCTCGTCCCTGGAGCTGTCTTTTGGGGTCCCTGATAGGTCGAGAAGTTTAGTGTCCAAGATAATTTTGACTTCATGGTCGCTCTACAGAGGGTTTGGAATGGATGCATCGGGACTTGGAGAATATGTCCCCCCTATTTCTTTCTATTATGTAATTGGTATCATAGTTATAAGTGAGACCTCCAAACTCACTTCATCACCATAGATGGCTATTAGATCAAACAAGGTATTAGGCACCCCCATTACACCTAGTGTTCTTGGAATCTCATATTGGGTTGGAATGGTCACCGGAGATATGGCTTGTGGTGATGGAAATATGGGATTTTCCAGACCAATGGTTTCCTCCAATTGTGTTGACTTTGAGCCATTTATCTCCTCTCTGATTTTGATTGGGTCAGTCGAGGTGATCCTCATCATTTCTACTAGTTGAGGATCGTTCTCTATCTTTTCGATGACTCTTTGGGATCCTTCTAGTAACAACATTCCCATCCTTTGTTCCTTTGTGGCTTCTACTTCTCTATTTTCTTCTCTAACCCTAAGAGCTTCTTGAGCCATCTGTTCTATTGTTTCAAATTTCCCATCCATACTCATAGCTTTGAACCTATTCATGTTAGGGTTAGATTTTCTTTGTAGTACCTCCTCATAGTCTGTAAAGACATCATTGTCAAAATTATCATTTTCATATGGCCAACAGGAAGAGACTTGTGACACATGTTGGAGAACTAGGCCTTTACGTTCATTCATGTGAAACTGGCCTATCAGGAACCTATATTCCAGCTTACTCAAACCCTCTTATTTATCTTTATCAATTTCCTTCACTATACAAAACCATACATGGAAACCATAGGGTATGAATGCTCGTTTATTGTCCTTAACCAAAGTGGTGTTATAGCCCTGCAAGATGGTCTGGTAACAGATTTCTCCTATGACAATCCAGTATGGGATGTGAGCGGGGGGGAAATGTAGTGCTACGGTGTCCTGAAACACCCTAATATAGGTTGTTGTTTCATCTAGGTACCAATATCCTACTTTTGAAATCATTTTCTTGGTCACTAGAGACAGTCTTGGACATTTTTTTTTGAAAATAATGAAATACACCCGATCTATGAATTCATCGCAAATGAGAGAATATGATTTCTTGTACCTGTTTTCCCATAGTATGCTAAAGTAGACATGTACAAGTAGCTCTACGAAGTGCCATCTCATATTCATGCTGACGAAGTCATTCCTTGCGCATATCACATCTAGGAAATAAGAAGCCATCTGAAAAGTGGGCACCTCTTCTTCCTTCGGTATCTGAGCCTACAATATACTGGTGTTGAATTTTTTGGAGATGATTTCTCCCTAGTTGAATCTACTCCCGAAAATAGCCGCAGTGTATGCCAGGGGAATCCATGCCTCCAAGAACTTAGCAGAGTCTTTTTCCCCATATAATCGAAAAATTAGAGCCATTAAGTAGATATATTGATCCCTTATATTTGTTTTCCCGTACCAGTCATTTCTCTGCATTGTGAATTTCTTGTCCTCCTTCCACCAAGAGGCCATAAATTGGATGGTGTCATGGAATTCATAGAACTTTACCACGAAATTTGTGTTCAACCACTCCTTTGGGTCCCTGATCTTGTCATTGATTAGGCCTAATAAATAGGTAGGCTCTTTATCATGTCTTGTTAGCATTTTCATTTATATATCATACTTGGGATTATATTTGATTTATACAGTCATTTATTTTGTTGTGGTTTACCCCATGCCATAGAGTGATTTTACTAGTAACAGTGGGACACCTATATATATGTGAGAAGATGTTATTGCAAGTCTCATGATTTCAAGAGATAAGGCTTCATTGTTTCTCAAGACCTCTTGGGAAAATATTTGGAAGGTTAATAATTTTTATTTTATCTTTTTCCAACTACTTTCCTCTCTAGGCCTTCGTCCCCTTCTTCCCATGAAATGAGGTACAGTCCTTTCTTGGGTCAATACACCCAAAAATACCAAAATATAATGAGGTAGAGGGAAATAAGTATGGAAGGTGATAAGTATGATTAGGAATCGATGATGACTCTTCAAGGAATCCCCCATTAGTACCCCATTCCTAAGAGTGACCAGCTTACTAAGACAAAATGACACCCACCACAGTTAAATAAGGAAAAGAGTATAAATTCCAAGAAAATGTTCTATAATCAAGAAAGGTCCTTTGCAAATTGTTCAAATGCTTCAAATATCAGAGTGACACTTACCAAGATACCCAGACTCGTGAGCTCATGGAGCAATACCTATTTCCCTCTGGGACCAGGCTCGTGTGGTATATGTTGCTAGTGTTGATGATGTGTAGAATGCATCAATGAGAAATAAGGACCCTATGGGTTTATGCTCTATCCATATGGATCTCGACACTCCATGTATGCAACCTGTGGGCCTTGAGAAATAATGTCCTTAGTTAACCCTAGGTTGGGGGTAGCATATGCCTCCTACTCGGGGACATGTGCTCACCATAGAGAGCATGAGAACCTTGTCATATCTAGTACATGTTTCCTACACACTCATAAAAAAAAATAGAGTATCTAGGGTGGTACTATCACCCTTTGCCCATATATGATAAAAATCAAAATGAAAAAAAAAAACAAATGTTGAAAAGAAAATATGCAATACATATATTCTAACATGTAATCATTATCATATAATAAATACAAATGTAGTAAATATATATAAAAATATGAAAAATTAAAATACAACTACACTAACATGATATGAATGGTATATAAAAAGGATTCAAATTCCTACCTACCCTAACTATACTTACATGTTGATTGAATGTTACGTATAAATGTATAACTAGTGAAACCATCATAGCAATATGTCATAACACCTGCCTCTGTTCTTCATCATAAACCAAAACAATAACAAGTTAAGTGCAAAATAAGCATGAGTTAGAACATGCATCATATCATAGGAAATATTAAAATCTAACCCATGGAGGTAGGAGGGAGGGATAAAATCATGCCAAGTCACAACCCCATAAAAGAGATCAATCCATATCTGAAAAGGATCGTGAAAGGTCAAAGACTCGATAGGTTGACTCAAAGAGTCTGAAGGTTGACTACCATGGACCTCATCACTCCCCAAGGTTTGAGAAGGGATGAACAAGAATATATAGGATGAATGAAAACTTCTTAGGGGAAAGTTGAAAGACTAAGATATAAAACCTCTTCTTAAGGCATTCAACCTACCCTTAAATTAAAAAAAAAAAAAAAATTCCCTGGAGAAAAAATTGGACAAGGAACATGTTTATGAGTTGTATCCTTAGAGAAACAGTGAGATAAAGGAAAATAAGAAGGTTGGAAAATCTCATCACAAGTATCCTTCTTCAGCAAAACCATGTCCTCACCCTTATAAAAAAACGAGCACAATGGTGGTTGAAAATCTTCTTCATAGAATGCATCCAACTTCTCAAAGAAACATTCCTCAAACTCCTCAAGGTATGAAAACAAATCATTATGAGGATAACTCACTAAGTCATGCATGTGCATTTGGAATACATTTGTAGTCATGTCATATCCTTGTTACCAAATATCATAATCATTAGCAATCTCACATGATAATTGCGAAGGAAACAATTGGGAATGACCTTCAATGTCAAAAATGGGGTTTCCATTACATCAAATCACGTCCCACTTATGTCTCCCAACATGTATAAACTCATAAATATTATCAATCAAATCATTACCTTTATCATAAAATAAAGGGTCTAATACATCCAAGGGTTTCTCTAACACTTATTCACTTTCTGAATCATAGACTAAAGCGTCATCAAAATCTTGGAAAAGGAAATGACTTACTACGTTGTCTTCTTCTTGTGGAGGAGGTGTGGAAACTTGGATGACTTCATCAAAGGGAGGAGTGGACACCACAACTTCATCCTCATATTATTTAGTCAATTCTTAATTGTCTTCTGTAGAATCATGGGATAATTATTTCTCCTCTTCAAGGGGATGACAACCTTCTTCATAAATCTCTTCTTCTATATTAGAGGGTTATTGGCATTGAGAATGTTGTGCTCCCTTGATATATTCTACAATATCAGCGGTGAATCCTTCCTCCTCTAGGACTACTATGATATTTAGAAGGACATTTTCATATGTCTAGCACTATGGTTTTGTGACTTCAAGAAACCTACTAATGAGATCTATGAAAGATGATATAGCCTTTGGTTCACAACAACTCTTGATCCAATCTTGTACAAATGATGGCAAGGAAAGTATGAACAATTTTACCAGAACATCCTCCCCTCCAAATTCTATCTCAATTATATAACTCAAAAACTTCACAATGTGAGTAATGGGGATGCTTCTGAACCTTGGATAGTTGTTCAACCATTTTATATCAAAATAATGTGTGTATCCTTTAAAACTTTGAAAATCAATAATGGATGCAATCTCTCCCATGCTTCTATGATCCCATATCTTGAAAATATCACAAAGTTGAGAGTAAGGTGCAATCTTGTAAAAGGTCAGTGGAGTCGCCAGATGATCCCTTTAGGATCACCAAAGGAAGAGAGGGAATCACCCTCAGTGGAGTTTCCAAGTAAGATTGTAAAGTAAAAGGGACTTGAGGAAAGGATTACCAAGGATGTTTTGTTAAGGAAAACTGACTCAATTATTCCCCAACAACGACGCCAAAAATGTTATCGTGAAATCTGTACTTTTCCAAATCCCAAGACAAGTAAAGGAGATTGGAGTAACAAATAAGATATCCTATCATTGCCACTTGAAATCCACACTTTTAGGAGTAGAAGAAAATCTACCCCAAGGGAGGCATCCCCGATGTCCTAAAGGGATTGGTAGACTAATGTTATGTTAAGAAATATCCCCCTTCTCACTGGTCACACAAGTTAAATATGTCATAAAGTTTATGTCCAGGAAGGATGAAGCAAATGAAAGTGATGAAGTGTACCTGTTGGGAACAAGATAACAAATATGATAGTAAAGATTCAAGAGATGGAAAACCAAGTTAAAAAATGTTAGATAACATAAAAAATGTAGTAATGAACAAGTTTACAACAACAATTAATAAAATGTAACAATTGTAATAAAATCTCTTCATAATTGCTTGAAAAGACAGTGAAAAGATGACATTTACTAAGAAAAATGATAATCAAATGTCATAAGCAATCTATAAAGTGCTTAGCTAGAAATCAAAGTCAATTATGAAGAAAATATTTTGCACTTAGATGGTTGTAGCAATGATCTATAACAACAACAAGAAATTTAGCGATCTAGGCTCAATTATTGTTAGATTTAGTTATTAATAATTTAAGAGAATAATGTCTGAGTGTTTGATCAATCTTCCAACAAAAGAGAGGTGAGAATTAGTGCCTTTTAGGGATGATGGAGTTAATCATATCAACACATTAACTTGGAGAAATTCAATGATTATACTTTTCTAAGAGATAACAAGGTGGAAGCTTGAGAAGTAACACCTTAAGTCCTCAAGCACCAAGCTTTTAAGAGAAGATTCAACTAGGGTGTAGGAAATTATATGCCCTAGAGATTTCCTGTATCCTTAGACTCTTGAAATATATTTTATGCAATAAGAATTAGACAAAGCTTCTAAAGTGCTATCACTTTAGGGCTCTAGAATTTTTTCTAGACAAGATCTTAGAAAAAACTAGCAAAACAAAGAGAAAGAAAGAAGCACCTTATGTTTCTTACTCCTAGGGTTTTCAAGAAAGCCATTTCATAATCATAAATATGAAGAATTAAACATACTATAAACATTTATCATGAAATGAAATTACATATTTACTTACTTCACCAAGAATAATCAAGCACGAAAACTGTATATTTGCCAAAAGTTCACCAAGAAATTATCCAAAATAGTCTCCAAACAAGTGTGCCTTAGTAATTTCATCCAATAATTCCTTTAGGGAGAAAATTGCAGTCCTCCATCTACTGAGAGCTGATTTATTGTGAAAAAATAAATTTAGCCAACCATATTTATATGGACAATCCTGGCATATTCATCCAACAATTGTGTCTTTTCACAATTTTGAGCGTACATGTCAATTTTCTAATTAAAATTAAAAACAAAACAATTTCTTTAGAAAATAACCCTAAATAGGGTGACGTTAGGCCTTCTAGGGTGACATTAGGCTCCATAAAGATGACGTTGAGGTTTCCTAGTGGAAAGTTGGGCCTCCAAAGACCAACCTCCAAATCAAAAGTCCTCTTCCTTCACTATGTAAACTGGTCATCATGATTGTAACATCCTAAACAATTAGAAAAATTAATTCTATGTTGAATTTTGAAATACATTTCCATTTTTGGAAAATTCAGATTTGGAAATTAAATGCCATTTATGGAAAATACAAATTTGGAATTTTTGATTATGTAATTAATTATTTGATGATTGTTGGGAAAATATTTGACTTTCCCAACTATCCTCTTTTATTGGACACATGTATGAGACAAACTTTTAATAAAATTAATGATGGAAGAAAAATGGAACAACTAGGTTAAAAATAGTCGATAATGACTCCATGAGTTGGGAATAGGTATGAGTTACCTCAGGGATGATTTTTACAAGTGGAAGAAATTGAATTTAAGCACTAGAAGCCCCTAAAAATAAGGGATTTGTAAAGTTATGAATTTCCCCAAGGAGGGAAAGGATTGAAAGACCTAGGCACAAGATTATATACAACAAATGTGGGAGGCAGGTCCTTGCTTAGTATGTTGGGGAAATAATTGAGAATTGGTTGTTGTTATGAGCACTTGTAGTGTGAAGCATGCCATATTTTGATCTGTTGATGGTGACTATAACTGAGGAGAATAATTCAGATTCTCCCTTATGGACTCATGGTCAGGCTAGGGGGTGATCAGGACAAGTAATTGTGGTTGTTCCGTTCTACGGTTGGGTGGAACGTGGTTGTTCCTTTTTATTTCTAGCATCAACTTATTCAGATATGTATCTCAGCTATGAATTTAATTAT
>JASDQU010010650.1:69472-81937 GCA_032191745.1 Picea mariana | reverse complement strand
TGATATAGATTATGTTGAAGGTTTCTCTTTCCCTGTTTTTTTGTTCCTTTCATTGCTTCCCTTTCGTAACCAACTGATTCCATTTGTAAATTCACTACTATGTATCTTCTATGACAAATGTTTTCTGTAATTGATAAGCATCTTACTTGTCCACTAATTCCACTGATTCCAAATATACTTTGTCATGGATTTGTATAGGCTTTACAATGATCTCATAAATCCATATTTTTCCATAACTATGTTACTCAATCATCCACAATACTGACCCATATATCACTATACTATCATGAAGTCTTCACAGTTGCAACTGATCATCACATATTCTTATCTTTAAAACCAAATCGAATGTGTCCACTGGTCTTATCTATATGACTATTATGAATCTGTCTCTACAAATACTTCCACCTTATTGAAGGATCGTTCTATTATCTATATTATCTACTTCATTAACTCCCCTTGTTCAATATTCATATATACTGGGAGTCTCCAAGACAGGTGGCTCAAAAAAATACTCGTTCAGATGTGAAGTAATCTTCCTCTTTGTCTATAGACTCATAATCTATCTGAACTCTGAATTCTTCCTTTCTTCATATGGATTGATATTGCATTACAATTCCTAAAATCACCATCTCTTGGGCCTTTTCTTTATTCACCTACTCTTCTTTCCTTTCTTGCAGTACTACAAATCCTGCGATATCTAGGACCTATTATTTATTCACCTATTCTTGTTTTATTTTCCAAACCTTCTTATATCTGATATCAATGTTCTTTCTCAAATAAGTATCCATCATGGTTCGAAAATCATGACCCATGTGACCATAATTTTTCCGTTTTCAATATTCAATGTTATGTGGGGCCACATAAGCATTTCTTTCTTGAACATTTCTTTCATAAGCCCTGCAATATACAACTTTATGTCCAAAGTTAGTACAATAAAAACAATAACCATAAAAGAAATTTACATACTTGGGAGTGACTGATCTTCTTTGTAGTGTAGTCCTTCTGAATTCCTACCTTGGTTGATCATGATATTCTCTTCTTTCATTATTATTGAAGCTTCTTTGCTTCTTGAATGTGGAAGGTCTTGTTGAAGATGTATCTCTATTATCCTAATTCTTCAATGATTCGTGTTGACTATGATTCCTTCCTTTCGGTACTTCTTCATAACTCTTTATCTTTCATTCATTCTTTCTTTCTATAAACCTAGATTTCTTCTCTTCATCTTTATTTATTGATGATGCATATGTTTCTCTCTCTTCAACATTATTGCTGAGCTTGAGGATTTTCATTCTCAATGTGAGAACTTCTTCAAGATTGTCAACATCATATTCTTTCTTTACCATCTGAATCTTCATGAATTCCTTTGTTCTCTTTGCTTCTTCAAGTTGGATATTCAAAGTGATTATTTCACTTTAAAGTCTTCTTTATTCTTGACTAAATTTTCCTTCAAGTTTGTTAAATTCCTCGGATCTTTCTTTGACATGATTTGTCAAAATATTCTCTCTCTTCTCTACTTCCTTTATTTCGGTTTCCAAACATTGCTTCTCTTTTATTGCTTCCTTTCTTAGTGTTTCTATTTTGTCTTCCAAACACTGCTTCTCTTCCATCCGACTTTTGTATGTTTCTTCAATATTTCTAGCTTCTTCTAGATGAGCTTTCAGTTTCATGATGAGCTGTTGGGATTCTTTATAACTTTATTGAGAATTATTCTTCACTAATTGTTCCTCAAGAGACTTGTTATTCTTCCTTTCTTTTGTCAATTCGTCTAAAACATTGATCAACTCTTCTTGAAGGTATACTATGTATTCTTAACAATCTTCTACTTTTAAATCTGTCTGACATGATGAGCATATTTCTTCTTGTTCTGTTCTTTCATCTTCATTATCATTTTATATCTCTGTGATGTGATATTCCTTAAAGTAGAGATTATGTAACTTATCCCAAAGTTCTTTAGTTGATGAAAATTTTCCATCCTTTTCTCTTACTAGATCAGGTAATCCTTGCCAGATGAAATCCAATGCTATTTTTTTGTTTCTTTTCAATTCCTTCTTAGTTGTTCTTTTTGGATTATTTGTAGTGGTGTATCCGGTAACAATTGAGTACCAAAAATCATATCATTGTGCCTTTAAAAATGTTTTCATTATGTTTCTCCACATATAATAATGTATACCATTTTCACCATCGAACTGTGGTATTCCATTTCTATACAAATTGTTTCTCTCCATGATATTCCTTCTAGTGATTAAACTATTTATTTGAAGGACCTCCTCTGATAGCAATTGTTGTAATTATGAGAGGGGGTAGGGGTGAATCTTTGTGAGAAATTTATACCACATTTAATCACAGTATATAATCTTTAACTTTATCAACACTATATCATCAATGTATCATCAATATATCATGAGCATATAAACGTCATCACATCAAGTACACATTCCAATAGAATTTACATGGAAACCGAAATGGGAGAAAACCACATAATTATTTCTTATATATCAAAGAATGCATTCATCGGAAGCACCAACTTCCCAATTCTCCAAATACAACTGGAAGGAGGCTACGACTGCCTAATTATCAGGATCCAACTTGGAGGAAGATACAACTCCATGAATTCTATAGCTTCAATCATAAGGAGGATACAATCCACTAATTCTTAGGCTCCAACCTTAAGGAAGCTCCAACCCCCCTGTGTTCTCTGACACCAACCAAAAGGAGGATACAACCCCCTTTCCTTGCCCTATTCTGGCACCCTGAAATATTAGAGTAGATCAACTTTCATTACCACAATCACTTCCACTATCACTGCCACTATCATTTCCATTGTCACTCTATTCATCAACCAACCTGTCACTATCATTGTCATAGATATACCATCACCAAACAACTATAACCATATCCACCCACATGGATATCAAAACCATCACCATACCATGTACATCAACCATGTACCAAAACTTATACCATATCATGTACATCAACCTATACCATACCATGTACATCAACCGTGCACATTAATAATCAACCATGTACATAAACCATGCACCACAACCTATACCATACCATGCACAAAAACCATGTACATCAACCTTGGCTATGTATCCTTATTATTTTCCTAATTCATAGGTCTTTGTTTTCAGCTGTGTTTATACCCCATCGAGACTTTACAACCCAGAAGAATGTACAGTCCTCCATGTGGGGAAGTACAGGGGGTTTATCCCCCTTGCAGGGTCCAGGGGGGATATCCCCCAGATGGGGGGTACAGGGGAAAGTGAGCCCCCGATAGGGGTTCGAGAGACAACGTTCCCTGATGGGGGTTTGGGAGTGAAGCCCCCATAGCAAAAATTTCCTTGTAAATGTATATTGTAATTTTATAGTAAATCTAGACCATTCATAATAATGTCTCAAATATGATAGTAGAAGTTATGTTAGGTTTTTTTCCCCTAGAAAGAAACCCTCTTTTATGAGGGAAATGTATTTCAACTATGTATCATTGCGAATATTGTATTCTAGTTTAGGAAACTGTGAGAGAAAGAAGAGGAATTTACATCAGGTTTTTTTTAGGTTGTATCCATTCATTTGCTGGATAATAATAAATGAAGGACCTGGAAATTTCTCTGGTGGACATAGCCCACACTGGGTGAACCAGCTATATATTCGTCTCTATTGTATTGTTTATCTTCTATGTTTTATTTCCGCATCTTTTTTAATTTTTTTCTTCGCGATCCTATTTTTCTAATAAATGGTATCAAAGAGAAAGGTAACTCACAGGAAAAGAGGGTTCCTGGTTTGATTGGGAGTAATGGTGGAAGAAGGAAAGTTTAGGTTCAATGGCTTTCAATATTTCAGAGTGTTCCCCTTTAAAGTAAATGAACTAGGAACAAACACTCTGAACACTAGGAACAATATGGTTGAGCCTGAAGATGTCAGTGGCTTTCAATATTTCAAAAGAAAAGACAATGAAGGAGAATATGGATGCATTGGCTAAACTGTATGAAAAACCCTCAACATCCAAAAAGGTATTTGTAATGGAGAGATTATTTCATATGAAGATGCTAGAAGGTGGGTCTCCTGTAGATCATTTAAATGAATTTAATATGGTTACTAATCAACTCAGTTATGTAAAAGTGGACATTCGTGATGAGGTCATGGATCTTCTAATCATGTGCTCATTTCCAGAAAGATGGAACAGCTTGGTCATGGCTGTAAGTAACTATGTCTCTGATTCAAACACCTTAAAATTTGATGATGTTGTTGGTGTTATCCTCAGTGAGGAAATGCGATAAGCACAGGTGAGACATCAAGTAATGCATTAAAAATGGAGAATAGAGGAATACAAAAGGATAAAGTAAAGGGATTAGGGAATCGTGAGAATCCTAGGAAGGGCATATCTAAAGCCAAACTCAGAAAGATAAAGTGATGGAATTGTGAGAAAAAAAGACAATTGAAGAAAGACTGCAGAGGTCCAAAGAAACAAAGAGATGGACAACAAGATAAAAATAAGGAAGAAAATGCAATAGGTGATGTGTTACAAGATGCTTTTATTCTTTCTGTATATAAGACATGTTCGAAAGGTAAAAATAAAGAAAAGGAATGGAAACTAATGGTTGTTGAAATAGGTAAGACATGTTCTAGATCTAACGAAAAATCTAATTTCAACAAGGCAGTTGGAAAGTGAAGGTTGTATATCAATATTTACAGATAAGGTATGGAAGGTCACCAAGGGATCATTGGTGATATAAAAAGGAGAGAAGGGAATGCAAATACTTCAAAAAAGAAATTTGTTGCGAGATCTTAAAAAAATTGATTTGGATTTCTGTGAGCATTGTGTTTATGGAAAACAAAAGAGAGTCAGATTTCTCAGAGTGGGAAAAGAAAATAAGAGTGAAAGGTTATATATTGGGATACAGATGTATGGGGACCATCTCAGGTATCATCTCTTTGTGGATCTCATCATTATGTTACTTTTATTGATGATGCAACTAGAAAAACTTGGGTTTATTGCATTTGACAAAAAAATGATGTTTTTGATACTTTTAAGAAATGGAAATCTTTGGTTGAGAATGAGATGAGAAAAAGGTTGAAGTGTCTAATATCAGACGATGGAGGTCAATATTGCAACAAGGATTTTGATGCTTACTTTTCATACCATGGGATTCGTAGAGAGAAGACAGTTCCAGGAACACCCCAAGAAAATCATCTGTCAGAAAGGATGAACACGAAAATCATGAAACACTCCAAACACTAGGAACGATATGAATGGGCCTGACGACATCAATGGATTCCAATATTTCAAAAGATCAATGGTAACCTGAGCTGTGATTTCACGACCCACTAGGAATTTTAAATTACTCATGAAATTACTTAATGACCCACGACATGGCATACACTAATATCTCATACAGTCATTCATTGTGGAATTTTTTTTAAAAACTCACAAATAACCTCAAAGTAATTTCACAACCTCAACTACAAACAACAATTTAATAATTATATTAGGTTAATGTGAAATAGTGCAAGGAAGATAATGTTCATAACCTCATCCTTAGAGGAGATGAAAATAATATTTCGACATCTTTAATTAATTCCCATAATATTAGGTTATCTAATTAAAATACATGATTATTCCATATCTTTTCAATAAGGGGATGCCTATGGAAATAAATAGTAATAAAATAAATTAGAATATATTAATTGTTGGGACAAGTGTCTCATACACCTTACAATTTTATAGTGGAGTAGGTAATCATTATTATGTAATAAATAACAAAGAATAAATGTTGATGAGTAGTAGGCAATGAATTGTAAGTAGTAGTGATTTATCAATTAATTGTTCGTGGTTTCCATAATATAGAATTGAAAAACCATAAATGGTTTATGGTTTTGTTATTCCTATTTATAGACTATTGGGTTTGGAGGAAAATATAATGTGAGTTTTAACTTAATGTTATTTTACGTAAATTTATATGGTCTCTTTATGTTATTGGTGAACACTCTTGTTGACAGCACGGAGAGTCAACAATGTATTGTAACCATTTATTTTTTGAATAATGCATTGAAAGTGCTTTAGAGTGTGGGATTTTTCTCTTGGAAGGTTTTCCCCATCAAATCATCGTCTAATTGTCGTATGTTACATGTTTTTTGTTAGTGGAACTATGTTTATTTAATTTATTCACATTCTTCTCTCATTTCTTAGTGTAGGAAGTGTATCCCACACCACTACTTCATTTCATTTGGTATTTGAGCCTAATTACCTCACATCCAGCATGTTAGGGATAACTGTCATTTATCTAATATTGGTTAGAGTGGTAGTTTCCGCATAAGAAGATCTCATTGTATATAAATGGATATCACATTTAGATTAGAAATGGAAAATTTTAGTGGCACTAACTTTGAGCTATTGAAGCTCACGATAAAGGATATTCTTATAGGTTGAGATATATGGGTTGCAATATCTAGAACCAAATCTATTGGAATGAAATATGAATAGTGGGTGGTGTTAGAAATAAAAGAAAGAACCCTTATCAATCTCTCTTAGTCCAATTTAGTGTTATTGAGACATTCAAAAGGAAAAGCCCCAACAAATTTCTGGAAGCACTTGGAGGATTTGTATTAGGTTAAATCCCCGGTTGATAAACATTTTCCATGGTAAAAGTTGTTTTCCTTGAGAATGGGCGATGGTGGTTCTATAACCAAGAACATGAATGGGTTTATTATTATTATGACACAATTTATCTCAAATGGAGTAAATATGGGTACTGAGGATCAATATCTAGCCATTTTTTGTTCTTTTCCAAATTCATGGGACAACCTGGTAATGGTCATTGGAATCACCATAAAAGATATTGCTACTTTATGGGATCATGGTTCCTTTACTCTTATAGGAGGTGAGGTGGAAATCTATCGAATCCACCATTGAGGCCTTGGTTTTTCATCGAATATCTAAGGAGAAAGGAAATAAGATAGAATAGGGTGGATCCAAACCTCATGGGAAAGATAGGTCTCCTGGAAAGTCCAAGGAAAAATGTTGGATCCATGTGCAGGTTGGAATTTTAAAGGAGACACCAAGGAAGAAAAAAATATTAATAAAAATGAAAAGAATGATTCTAATGATGAGTCTGAAAAATATTCTTAAGAGGATGGTGGAGATATATTGTTGTGGGTTTGGTGACCCATGCAGGTTAGAGTGCATGGTTTATAGAATATAGAGATTCCTTCCATATGACTTCCCATCATCACTAGTTTACTTTGTACGAGGAATATGATTATGGGATGGTATACCTTGTTCATGGCTCTCCTCTCAACATAGTTGGTTGTGGTAAATTATTGATCACATTCCCTAATGGAAGAGTAAAGGGGATCAATGCATTTTTGCACATTAAAGGTCTAGCATTAAACCCACTATTAGTATGAATACTTGGAGATGTGAATGTCCAACAGTTTTTCTATTTTAATGGGTGTAAGATGGTATCGGGAACTATGGTGCTTGCTTAGTTTTTTTTTGTCAATACTTTTTCTACAAGTAGATGTATGCACTATTTAGTTTCATAGTTATTTGATTTTTGTAGTGGAGACATATATAGGATATACACCTTCATAGGCAAAACCTATATATAATTCTAATGGTCATGGTTTTTGAGTACCTAAACAAGGTATTTCTTTAGAAAGTAAGTTAACATATAGAGAAGACAATGCTATGGAACAAAAGATTGGGATATATAGGTTAAAATGGCATAGAAACCTTGAATTTTTATTTTTTTTGTCAATGATTGAATGGTCATTCTCTTGAAGTTATTTTTTGAGAAAATTGCATATATGGAAAACATATCTCTGTTCAATTTTATTCAAGCTCTCAATTTTTTGGGGGGTTGTTCGAATTAATTCATTTTGATCTATTTGATCCATTTAAAGTGACTTATATTTCTAAGGGTTTGTATTATGTGTTACTCATTAATGATTATTTTAGAAGGACATGGGTGCATTCTCTTATAACTAAATCTGAGGTTTTTAGTAATTTTAAGTAGTTTAATCTCTGTTGGCAAATCTATCTGATAGGAAGATTAAGGTGTTGAGGACTAATAATGGAGGTGAGTTTTTTTTTCATAGTTTGATAAGTTTTTTAAATATATTAGCATTAAAATACATAAGAAAAATCCATATACCCCTCAATACAATGGATGAACAAAAGTTTTATGGAGAGAGCTAGGAGAATGCTTAATGGAAGTGGCTTAAAGAATACATTATAGGAAGAAAAAATTTCTATTGCATGTTACTTAATTAACATGTCTCCCACATTATCTCTTATAGATAAGACCTCTATGGATGTCTATATGGGAAAGAGCCCCTCACTTCAACATCTTCTTTTTTGTGTGAGGAATATGCTCATGTGCATAAGGATAAGTGGTCAGATTTGAATAAAAAGGATATGAAATGCATATTCATTGGCTATGGTGTTGGTGTGAAAGGGTACAATATTTGGGATCCTATAGCTGGAAAAGTGCTTTATAGAAGGAATGTTATTTTTAGGTAAGACAATTTGTCTACCAAAATGGTGCAACCAGAAGAGGATGAGGTGTCTTACCTACCACCCAAGACCAAGAAATACGAGCTAGAAAATGAGCAAGAATTTTATGATGGAATTGATGAGGAGGAAGGTTTAGAGAGTTTGGCATATGAGGAAAAAAATCCACCTCAAAATTTAAGGAGGTCCACTAAGTCAAGAAGGAATCCAAAGAGGTAATTATAGTCCATCTAATTTCATATGTATATTTTCTTTATTTTCTAACACCAATGATCCTAGAACCGTGAAAGAGGAAATGAATATGGAAAATAAGTAGTCTTGGAGATCATCCATGGATGAGGAAATGATTGCACATAGAAATAAATGATACATGGGACTTGGTCTCATTTGATGTACACAAACTGATTGGATGTAAATATATTTCAGAAGGAAGATTGGTTTAGTAAAAGGAAAGTTTGGATATGAGAAGATATTCCCAAGATGACGGTATAAAATTAGGTCAGATATTTTCACTAGTTGCAAATTTCGCTTCTATTATATTCATCGTTTCTACAATGACAACTTTTTAATTAAATAGAAAACATATGAATGTGAAAAAAACATTCCTACATGGTGACTTGGAGGATGAAATATATATGACACAACTAGAGCATTGTGTCAAAAGAGTAAATATTCAATCGTTTTCAAGTTAAAAAAAAAACTGTATATGGTCTTACATAATGTCCCAAATTGTGGTGCCAAAATTTTGATTATTTTTACTGGGACTGGGATTTATGAGATCCAAATCAAATCAATCTATGTGTTACAAACAACATGATAATCACTTATTTTTTATCACTTTATATGTAGATGCTATGTTGTTCTTTGGTAATAGTAAGGGTGTGATTCATGATTTTAAGTCTCAAATCTTAGGATAATTTCAGATGAAGGGTTTGGGGGCTGCAAAATATATATTAGGAATGAATATTAGGATAGATAGAGAAAACAAACATTTTTTTTTGAGCTAGATTAAGTATGTAAACTATGTGCTACAAACTGTTTTTATGGTAGATTGGAGACCATTATGTGTTTTGATTTATGTGGGAACAATTATTTTTTGTTGAGCAGTGTCCCAAATCCTATATCACCTCCAAAGATGGATTATATGGATTATGTTCATTATGATATTGTAGTGGGTAGTTTTATGTATGTTATGGTCTATACTAGACTAGACATTTCCCAAGAAGTGGGAGTCTTGAGTTGATTTGTGGCTAATCCTCGACATGAAAATTGGGCTACAATCAAGAGGGTCTTCAATTATTTGTGAGGTACTTATGAATGTTATATTTTCTATCGTACTGATTTTTCAAGGTAACCACACTTTGTGCATATACATGGTTATGTGAATTCATATTAGGTAGGGAATCTAGAGTCTATGGGCCTTCTGGCCCCTAGAAATTAGGTCACAACTTGATGGATTCTCCCTTATACTCTTGCAAGGTATATGACAAGTAGAATAATTTTTGGATAAATGTACCTTGTAGTTGTGTAGTGAAGAAGGTAATGATTTTCGAGCAGTATCAGGGAATAAATGTATAGTGATAACATGAAATAAATGTTGGATAGTGGTAGGAAATAGATGTAGATCAGTACTAGGAAATCATGCAAAGAAACATTAGTTTTCCAATTACTTACTCATGGTTTTCGACATGTAGAATTAGAAAATAATATTTTTTTTAATCATTTTGTTATTCCTATTTATTTAGCGCTAGGGTTGGAGGAAAACATAGAGTGAGTTTTAGCTCACTAGTATGTTGTCAAAATTTCTCTATAATGCTTATGCTACTACTAAATAGTTTTTTTGAGAGAATAGAGACTTCCTAATGTATTGTCGCAATTTAGTTTCTATATAATAGAAATCATGATATAGAGTGTGAGATTTTACTCCCATAGGGGTTTTCCCTAGGAATTTTTTCTCTAATGATTGTATGTGTCTATGTTGCTCATTACCACAACTATGTTTATTTATTTTATTCAAATTCTTCTTTCATTGATCATTGTAGGAAGCATATTTTTCACCCATGTTTCCTTTCATGCTCGACCTCTTGACATAATAGAGGTAGGTTTTAGATCAAGAACACACGAGGAAATAACCCATGAAGATGACTGCGATCTATTAAACTACATTGCAATGAACTCTAAGCTCCATATTATACAAACCCTTAGATGTCAACAATTTTTTCTCCCAATGAGCACTCACTTTTATCATTTCTAAACATATATAATCATCATAATATTTTTTTAAGTAAATAAGTAAGAAAAAGATGTAGACAAAGAATACAAGGGTGTGTGAAATGTCTACATTAATTGGATCACATCTATTATAGATTCATTTGTACCAAATATCTGATACCCATCTTCATTTGTAGCATCAAAGATTCAATGAACTATATTCAAATGTGTCTTAACCAAAACTTCAATGGAATATATTCAAATGTTTATTAACCATGTAAATATTATGTAGATTTGGAAGTCCAACCAAATCTCTATGCATACACATCTAAGAAGATAAATAGAATGGATTATCTATCTTACACAAAGGTTGTATAAGGGAAGTAAATATCATAAAATTCTAATAAGTACCCAGTCATATTTATAGATATTTCATTCCATTCTCTTATCATAAAGTCTATTTGCATGATTGAATTGATTTACTAGATTACATTTCCTTGTCTCCCTCATGAAGTTTGAGTGTAGGCTAAATGATCAAGATTGATTGGACGGAGTAGAGACTCGAGAGAGATCCCAAATCTCAACGTACAATAGAGGTATGTGAAACCTTCAATTCACAATTCATGAATTGTGTTTAGCTTACTTAAGAAGTTACATTTTCTTTTTTTTTTTCCATGTGGATCTACCATGGTATGAATAACCACCATGGAGAAGTTAAGACCCTTAATATGCATAAGTCACTTCAATTATCTACATATCATTTATACAAATATACAATACTTAAGGTTAGGAGGATGAAATAATACACATTCATAATAAAAACTATATCTTATAGGATTTTATTAATTTACATGAATTAAATTAATAGGCTAACATATTTTTTTTTAAATTATACTAATTTTCCATAAATAAAAGTTATAAAATCTAGAAATTAATTTCATTTCCAACATTTTATCTTTTTACATTATATTCTAGTAAGTTGTGTATATACATTGAATAACACAAACCCATATTTTTTCACAACTTTTAAATAAATGATTATCAAATAAAGATATTTTCTAGAAAAAATAATTATTATTATCATGATAAAACTTTTAAATTTAAATTGAATTTATAAATTGTATCTTTTTTAGTAGATACTCTACTCATCATTTAGGAATCAAATAAAATATAATAAATAGAAAAGAATGAGCCAAGTTTCTTTTATTCACTATAATCTATCTAATTTTAACTTAGTTTTATTTATTTATTAAGTTAAAGGCGTACACCTATTGACAATGGGCATATTTAATAGGTTTTTAGTGCTTAATCAGTGTTGTATGGACAAGATTAAATATTGATGGAATATTTTTAGTAGTTCCAATAAATCAATGGTTGTGATTTCAACCACTAACTTCCTCACTATTATAAAGACATCCCCTTACATGTTTATTTTTTTACTTTTACTTGATCATATTTGAAATTTACTATGGTGGTCGCGTTTTAGTCATACTTCATTCAATACCAATCTCAATCCCTTTACAAAGAGGGAATCAAATAAAAAATAATAAGTCAAATTTCTTTTATTCACTTTAATCTATCTATTTTTTGACTTATTGTTTTTTTTTTACTTCTCTTACAATGGGCACATTTAACTATCTTTTAACCATAAATTTCAATAGTATGGTTATGAATTGAAGATGCTAGCATTTTCTTAGTGGTCCTTCCAAATCAATGAAAGAGATCTCATGTTTATA
>JASDQU010010650.1:48065-58666 GCA_032191745.1 Picea mariana | reverse complement strand
CACTCCTTGCAAATTTAAAATTTCATAATGTTTTTCAAGTTTCATTACTAAAAATGTATATTCATGATCCTACTCATATCATCGATTGGAACATGGTGCAGGTGGAACCAGAAGGTGAGTTCCAAGAGGAACCTCTACGCATTCTGGATAGGAAAGAAACAATACTACGAAATAGAGCCATCGCCTAGGTAAAAGTGTAATGGAATCACTTTAGTCCTGAGGAGGCCACTTGGGAATTGGAAAAAGATATGTTGAAATATTATCCAACCCTATTCTGAGAGAGGAATGAACACTGAGGACAATATTGTGCTTAAGGGGGAGAGGATTTAACATCCTCAAAAATTAGAAAAATTAATTCTATGTTGAATTTTGAAATAAATTTTTATTTTTGGAAAATTCGGATTTGGAAATTATTTGCCATTTATGGCAAATCCGAATTTGGAATTTTTGATTATGTAATCAATTATTTGATGATTGTTGGGAAAATGCTTGACTTTCCCAACTATCCTCTTCTATTAGACACATGTATGAGACAAAATTTTAATAAAATTAATGCTAGAAGACAAATGGAACAACTGGGTTAAAACTAGTTGACCATGAATCCATGAGTGGGGAACATGTATGAGTTACCTCACATATGATTTTTACAAGTGTTGGAAGTTGAATTTGACCAGTAGAAACCCCTAAAAAGTAGGGATTTATAATGCTGTGAATTTCCCCAAGGAGGGAAAGGAATGAAAGACCTAAGCACAAGATTATATACAACATATGTGGGAGGCAGGACACTACTTATTATGTTGGGGAAAGAATTGAGAAGTGGTTGTTGTTGTAAGCACTTGTAGTGTGAGGCAAGGAATATTTTGATCTGTTGATGGTGACTATAGCCGAGGAGGATAATTTAGATTCTCCCTTATGGACCCATGGTCAGGATAGGGGGTGATCAGGACAAGTAACAGTGGCTGCTATGTTCTAAAGTTAGGTGGAACGTGGTTGTTCCTTTTATTTTTTAGCATCATCTCATTCAGATATGTATCTCAGCTATGAATTTCACTATTGATGTTATATTTGATGGCTTGATACAGTATAATAATATCGGTAATAATATCTATCTGAAATATGATTATGATATATATATATATATATATATATTTGGCTATATATATAGGTATGCATATAGAAATAAATATAAAACTATGTGTAAATGCATATTGGCAATTAAGAATCTTTATTTTGATCTCTATTTGAATCTATACATAATTCAATACTACATAAATTAAAGAAATCAAATTGTATTGTTAATATACTACTATCATGGTGAGAATAGGTGGAAAGAATAAAATTCCAAGTACATTGTTTGTTTACATCTATTACTCCGAAAGATCGTGCATACAATAAACTTCATACTCTATTACAAAATGTAAATATTACATTCAATAGGTCTTTATCCAAAGATTACATTTGGGGTACCATAGGACCCAAGAGTTCTATAACCTTTGTGTTTCTAAAAAATAAAACTCTCTAGCTAAGTAAGCTTAAATGTAAAATGGACTACATGAAAACTGTCCACAAATTCTCGCAAGGAATGGTGGAAGAAGTTTGAGCCCAAATACCTTTTACGGATAGGTGGAGTTCCCCCCAAGTGTACAGGGATCCTCCCAATCCTGTAACAAACAAAAAAATGATATTTAGTAAATTATTAAAGTATAAAATTACTAAAATTGCAACAAAGTAAAGAATTTAAATTACTTAACTTGGGTTTCGATGTAGAAAGAGGCATCCTCGCCATCTTGTTAAGCCA
Organism: Picea mariana; assembly: GCA_032191745.1. NCBI lineage: Eukaryota > Viridiplantae > Streptophyta > Pinopsida > Pinales > Pinaceae > Picea > Picea mariana. Next base: position 56,868 of record JASDQU010010650.1, on the reverse strand, counting down.
CCAATCCAAGACAGAGGAGTGAAGTGGGTGCATTTTTCACTTGATGGGTTCCCTCCCAAGAAAAAAGGGACCCATCATCAGTCTTTATACTTGTAAAATATTAACATATTGTGCAAGGAGAAGGATAAGAAAAATATTTCATCTAAGAACATAAATCATGATAACCTGTAGGAACTAAATTGATAAAGTGAAAGGAGTAATGAAGTAAAATTGCATACCCATAGAAATGAAGTTTTAATAACCAGAGAATAATACTTGGAAGGAGGGATTACATATCTTAAATATGGCCAAAAATACTGTGAGATAATCATATTAAACAGAGTCCCTTCATTACATAGGAAGGCTAATGAATCTTAACAAAATTCTACAAGTTTTATTCCAAAGAGAGTGTACAAGAGAAAACAATACTATAACGAATTAATCAAATAGAGAATGATTATTTAATACACGATGAGCTCTAACAGAGGTAAACGATAACACAATACAAATAAATTTAACAAGAAGTTAAATTAGGATACAAATATGAGTGAATTTGTTCTTTCATGCACACTAAACAATTTAAAAATATGCGGGCTCGGCCCCATAGAGACAAGGTATCCAATGTATGCAAGCAAGGTATCATATGTAAGCAAGGTATCCTTTATTTTGTTTGGTCGAGCTTTGTATAATGCATTTCCATGGTGTGAAATATGTTTACTCTGTTTAATATGTATGTGAAATATGTTTACTCTGTTGGCGATGCTCCTGCATCATACTCCTCAGTTTGAAAACTTTCATGGGCTCCTGTCCATGAGCTCCTACACGGTCTGTCCATGCTTCTGTATTACTGCTTCATTTTCCCAGCTGGCATCTTCTACTGGGTGATTCTTCCATTTCACCAGGTACTCGAAATACTGCTTTCGTCTAGTCTTATTTCCCACTCGTTTGTCCAGTATGCGCTCCATCTGTGGCTTTTCTGTGACTGGTAATTTCTTCTACCATTGGATCACTAGGTCCTCAGTTCCAGTCTCTGCTTCTCCAGCCCTGTATGGGTATAAATCGGAAATATTAAATATCGGAGATATCCTGATGCCATCCGACAACTCGATCTCATAAGCATTTTCTCCGAATTTCTTCAGGACTTTACAGGGTCCGATCTTTTTCATTTTGAGCTTATTATATGTTCCCCTTGGGAACCTTTCCTTCCTCAAGTGTGCTAGAACAAGATCCCCAACTTTGAACCGAAGTTGTCTCCGATGCTGATCTGCTCTATGTTTTTACTCCTGATTTGAGTCTTGCAATCGCTGCTTCACCTTGCTGTGAAGTTCTCTCATCGCCTTAGCGAACTCTTCAGCGCTAGCACTGCTAGTTGCGGCCTGTTCTGACTCCCTGATTTTAGAAACTCCCCTTGGCTGTGTCCCATACAAAATCAGGAATGGAATTTTTCCTGTACTCCGATTAACTGAATCGTTGTACGCGAACTCTGCCTATGGTAATATGTTGTCCCAGCTGCTATGGTGCTCTGTCACCAAGCTTCTCAACAAGTCTCCAAGACTTCTATTGACCACCTCGGTCTGTCCATCTGTCTGCGGATGGTAAGCTGAACTAAAAGCCAAATTAGTCCCTAGCTTCTTCCATAGCGTCCTCTAAAAATGACCTATGAATTTGGTATCCCTATCCGAGACTATGCTTCTTGGCAATCCATGAAGTCTAACAACCTCTCTGAAAAATAAGTTTGCGATGTGGGTCGCATCGCTGGTCTTCTGACATGGAATAAAATGTGCCATCTTCGAAAACCTGTCCACCACCACAAATATGGAATCAACCCCTCTCTGTGTCCTCGACAATCCCAATACAAAATCCATGCTAATCACCTCCCATGGCCTCTCGGGTATGGGCAATGGCTGATAAAAACCTACATTCTTCTTTCTCCCTTTTGAATGCTGACAAATTCGACATCTGTCAACAAACCTCTTGACATCTGCTCACATCCCTGGCCAAAAACATGATTCGCTTAGCTTTGCGAAGGTCTTATCATGACCAAAGTGACCTGCTAAACTGCCACTATGTTTTTCCTTCACCAAATTCTCCCTCATGGAGCAAATTGGAATACATAGTTGATTGCCTCTGAACAACAATCCATCCTGGATCATGTAATCTATCCACGGTCTCCGATCTCTGAGAACTGGATTCTCGGCTGCCTCGTATGCCTCTGCAAAATCCGCATCTCCTGCATACATATCTCTGAGATTTTCAAAACCCAATGTTTTGACTCGGAACTCCCGCAACAGTAAACATTTCCTGCTCAAAGCATCAGCCACTTTGTTAGCAGTCCCCGAAATTTGTTTAATTACAAATGTAAAATTCTGCATATACTCTAGCCATTTTGCATGTTTCTAGTTCAACTTCTCTTGTTGACTCACAAACTGCAATGCATGATTATCGCTGTACAATACAATTTCCTTGGGTATCAAGTAATGCCTCCACTTTTTCAATGCCTGTATGATAGCATAAAACTCTTTATCATACGTGGAGTATTTCAGCTTTGCGTCATCCAGTTTCTCGCTGAAATATGCAACTGCCCTGTCATCCTGACTCAAGACCGCTCCTATAGCATATCCGCTCACATCACATTTCACTTGAAATGTTTTCTTGAAGTCCGGCAACACCAACACGGGTCGTTCTGTTATCTTCCACTTCAACAGATTGAAGCTTTTCTCAGCTTCTGTTGTCCAGTGAAAAGTCTTATGCCGCTTCTTCACCGTATCCATCATGGATGCGCTAATTCCACTAAAATTCCTGATGAAATTTCTGTAGAAACTAGCCAATCCATGGAAACTCCTCACCTCAAAAATATTTCTGGCTGATGGCCAATTCTTGATCACTTCCACTTTCTCTGGATCCATCTTCAATTCATTCGCTGAAATAACAAACCCCAAATAAATGAGCTCTGTCTTCATGAAGGAACACTTCTTCATGTTGACCAACAGCTTCTCCTGCTGCAGTCTTCTCATCACAATGGCCAAATGCTTCAAATGTTCATCCTTGGTCTTACTGAAAATCAATATATCATCCAGATATACAACGACAAACTTTCCGATGAATTCCTTCAGGACTTCATTCATCAGCCTCATAAATGTGCTCGACGCGTTTGTCAAACCAAACGGCATGACCAGCCATTCGTACAAACCTTCATTTGTCTTGAATGTTGTCTTCCATTCATCACCCTCTCTCATGCGAATCTGATGATATCCACTCTTCAGATCAATTTTTGAAAAGTAATTTGCCCCACTCAGGTAATCCATCAGATCATCCATTCTCGGCAGTGGAAATCTGTACCTGATGGTGATTTTATTAATCTCTTTGGAGTCTGTACACATTCTCCAACCTCCATCCTTCTTCGGACTAAGCACTATTTGAATAGCACACGATCTCAAGCTCTCCCTGACTAATCCTTTGTCCAACAAATCCTGCACTTGCCTTTTGACTTCCTCATTCTCCTGTGGCGTCAGTCTATACACAGCCTTATTCGGCAAACTGGCTTCGGGTATGAGATCGATGTGATGACTCACACTCCTCATCGGTGGCAACGAATGAGGTAATTCGTCCACGATGATGTTAGCGAACTCTCCCAGCAGTTCCTGAATCTCTTTTGGTAAGTCGCCCACTCTTGTGCTAGTCAGAACAATTCTCGGCTTCCTGACAACAAAGAATTGTGGATCTTCTTTCTTCTCCATCTCTGTGAGAAGTTCCTTCCCACTCATGAGAAGTATGGTACTGCTTACATCCGGCTTCACCTCCTTATCCTTTATTGGAAGCAATTTGTGTGTCCTCCCATCCTTATCCAAAGTGTATGTGTTCATCCTCCCGTCATGAACCACATTTCGGTCATATTGCCATGGTCTACCCAACAGTACATGACAGACATCCATGGGAATGACATCACATAGGAATTTATCCCTATATTCACCCATTTTGAAATCAACTAAGCATTGTTTAGTGACACTCACCTGATGTCCTTTTTGCAGCCATGATACTTTGTATGGACTCGGGTGATCAGTCGTATCCAGCTCCATCTTTTCTACCATCTTGGTCAAAACGAGATTGTCTGTGTTTCCATTGTCCCCAATAACCTTGCACTTCCAGCCCTTGGTTTTGCATGTGGTTCAGAAAAGTCTGGTCCTCTGAGCTGTGTCCTCTACCTCTTTCTCGGGTGTTAAGAGAAATTTGTGCACCGTCAGTGACTTCCCACTTCCGGTGTCTTCATTCTCAACATCATGCCTCTGCGCCTCAGCGATGTGAGATTCTCCTCTGTTCAGTTTCCTATCTGGACAATCAATGGCTTTGTGTCCATCCTTCCCACATGTGAAACATGTGATAACTCCTCCTCTACCTCTTCCTCTACCCCTGGTACGAGGAAAAGTGTTCGCATCAGCATAACCGCCACCCTGCTATGTATGCTGTCTTCGCTGCGAGGCTCCACCTCTCTCAATCTTACCCTAAGATTTCTTCCATTCCTCCTTGGGCTTCTGATATTTCTCCTAGGCAACTACCTTGCCTCTGGGCTGACTTCTGCCTCGCCCTCGCTGTCCTTTCTTACGACCCAGCTTCTCCTCGGCTTTCAGAGCCATCTGATAAGAATCCTCAACTGTCCTGATAGTTGCCATGCTTAATTCATCCTGAATGTCATATCTCATACCATTCAGGTATCTCGCTACCTTCTCATCATCACTCTCCCGATGACCTGCTCGGATATTGAGCTTGTAAAACTCTTCAGTGTATTCCTTCACTGTCATCAACTTCTATCTCAGGTTCTGCATTATCCTAAACAGTGTGATCTGATAATCCCTCGGGATGAATTTTTCCTTCATCTTCGCAATCATTCAATCCCAGCTTTTAATTTTTTGCTTGCCTTTGGAACGTCTATTTGCCTGTAGCTCGTCCCACCATAACGCTGCATGTCCCTTCAATTTGGTAACAGCATGCCTTACCTTCTTATCCTCTTCGATATCTTCATAGTCGAAGTAGGTGTCAAGAGCTCTGATCCAGTCCAGCAACTCTTCTGCATCCAAACTTCCTTCATAGACTGGAATATCCATTTTGTTCTTGGAACTCATCCTGGTGATAGCTTTTATCAATCACTCCATTGACGCATCCTCTGCTGTGACCTCTTCTTCATGTCAAACTTCCTCTTCAACTTCGAAATCACTAAGATCCCCTGCACCAACTCCGCGTCTCTAAGTTGTCTCCATCTCCTCAAGCCTTGCTCTGAGATCTCGTATCTGCCACTCCATTTCTGGATTTCCTGTCGGCCTACCTCTCCTTCGCACATCCCTGTCCTCTGGATCAGGCGACTGTCTTTCCCTTCTCGGTGACATAATGTATTCTCCTCTCTTCTACTGAAAGCAAAGACTTTCGAGCTCTGATACCACTCTGATTGCAGCACGCACCGCCCTCGCACCCCGCTTCCACCAGGACCTTCCCTTTCCACTGGCCCGAAGAGATAAAATGCTCTTCAACCCCCTTATCGAGAGTTTCCTGTACCCACAGAATGCTTGGGGTGATCTCCCTTGTCGTGTCGGGAAATCGGACCTCGCGTAGTAGTGAGTCCTGTACTCGGATCACACTAACTCTGAGACCTGAGGAATATTCCCTTCACGCCTTTTCCTGCTTTTGGTCAGAATTGATCCCGTCGAAAAATCGGCTCCTGCGAGGTTGTAAAACAACTCACCTCAGAATCCCCGATTCCCAATTTCCCGATGCCACCTGTCCCCCTTTTCCTTCGCTCTGGGGCCCACACACTGACCGACAACTTTCTAATATATCGCCTCTCGCGACCTCGTAAGTTTTGACACCAATCCTTGCACTCCCCATATGCGAGCCTCCGATTTCACGATATGCCGATTCCACTTGGCGCTCACTCCCTGCGAGAGCTCACCTACTGACACCTGTCCTCCACTTCGCCTTTACCTCCGTCGGGAAATCGCGTATCGGGATATCGTGGTTTCCGTGGTTGCGAGTTTCTCGTCCCCGAGAACTCCGAAACGCCGAACCCCGATTCTCCGAATTGTTGACACGCGTCCAATCCGAATCCTACGACTATGCTTCTTTCAGGAAATCGCGGTTCTCCATTTCTTCCTATGAGGGTTCTATGACTCTGGAAACTCCGATTCTCCGATGAGTCGAATTTCGATGACTCTCAAGCTCCTCCCCTACACGTTAAGGTTTAACTCGTGCACAACTCTTCCAAGATCTGACGACTATCAGAACTTTGCCAATCTTTCTGCGAATCCTGACCGTCGACTCCTCCTCCTTGAAAATTTCTTGTAAATGACTAAGTGCCTCTGCCGAAGCTTGTTCTCCAAGTCTGCGCTTGCAGCTCCTACTCGAAACTTTCCTTGGCACCAATTCTTTGGGCTCTTTTTCAATGATATCACAAAGGTTCTATCCCTCTTGAGCTCAATTACTCTGACTCCTTCAGAGGAATGTATGCGCACTCCTTGCGCTCGGTGTTCAACAACTTCTCAAGCATTGAATCCTTCAGACTCTGTGCACTTCTGGCAACAACAGTCTATGCCCTCCTTTGCTCAGACTAAAGCCTGAGACTCCAAGTCCAGCCTGCACTTCTCCTTCACGACTCTACCAATCCGCACCAACTTCTGGGTGAACGAGAATAAGGGTTTAACTGCCTAGCCTCATCAACGCACTCTATGCGGATGAATTCAACTGCACTCTATGCAGGAATCTCCTGGCTCAGACAAAGAAACAATTGAAACTAATTTCTTACTCTCACAAATTTCAATTCAATTATGAAATCACATACACAACATATCAAAGCAATTGTATGACAGAAAGCAAAACATTCATGAGCACATAAACAACATACACAGAGAAATGACACCAACCATGAAATTGAATCACAGACTCCCTTCTATTAATTCAAATCTGTACATGGGGTTCTACATACAATTTCTCTACCTGCTCTCCTCTTCTGAATGCTCTCCATATGAATAATGTTACAATGTACAAAGGAGGGTGTCTATATTCCGTTTCCCTCTCAAACTCTAAAACTGTCTAATCTAGACTTAAACATCTATCTACCTGCATTAAATCTATTAAATGCCTTCCTATCTATTTCAGACAAGAGCGTAAAGCTCGAGGTCTGATATAATACAATAGGCGCTCCTTCATAAATGTTTCATTGAAGGATATGGCGCTTCATCTTTAATGAAAATTCAAAAAGGTTCGGCTGGCCTTGTCCAGTTGTTCGTCGTCTTCTATGCTAGCCCGCTTGTCTTGGGCGACGCTCCTTGATGAGTTGGCGATGCTCCTGCATCACCAAGTATAGATATACACTAACTGGTTTAGGATTTAATTATTCATTATGTCATGACAATTTAGACAATAGTGTTCCCCTTAAAAAAAAATTACTTTTGCGAAATTTGGGGTACATTACAACGATATTTCCCTAGGAATGGGGTCTATGCATCCATCCTTGGGCTTCAATCCCTCATGAAGGTCTGAACTAATCATCTCGTCATGAATATATATCCACCGAGAAGGGTCCTACAAAGAAAAGCATGTATACCCTCCAAGGGCCCATGAGTCACAAGTAGCATAAAATTTAAGCCACACCTAATAATCAAACCACCCTAACATGTGCATCAAATCCCCCTTTTCAGCTAAAAAAATTATCAAAGACGTTATACAACTTGTCAAATTTAGGTTTGGGAGGGGTGTCAAGGCATCCTATTGGGTCAAGTATTCCCCAGGTCCAAAGTTTTTCTTTAGAGAAACCTATATAAGCCATGTGTGCATGTGAAGTGAATTGGGGTGAATTTATGGGCATGTGGTTCATGACATATAAGGGTTTGTATTGTATCATTTATGGGTGCCTTTATAAAGGGTGTGTTGTAGCTTGGTTTTCAATGCATTCTTTTTCCTAGCCCATTTATTTTCCATTAATTAATTAAGGTCTAGACATTGGGTAATCCATATGGGTTAATCGATTAGCTTGGGGGGGTAGTACCATAGAGTCACTTGACAGGATAGGTACACAAAGTTCCATGGGGGTATAGTTGATCTTGTAACACACTTGTGTAGATCCCTCAACAAATGGGACATATATAGATGTGAGCTTATTCCTTTGCAAGTATTATGCTTTTAAGAGATATCGCTTCATTGTTTCTCAAGAAATATTGGGAGAGCATCTTGAAGGTTCATGATTTGGATTTTGTCTTTTTCCACCTACTTTCCCCTCTAGGACTCCAGCCCTTTCTTCCAATCAAATGAGGTGAAATCCCTTCTTAGGTCAGTATATTTGAAAATCCCAAAAGATAAGGAGGAAGATGGAAACAAGTATGGAAGGTGATAGGTATGATCAGGAATGGAAGGTGACTCTTCAAGGAACCCCCCAGTATTACCCCATTNAAAAAATTCTATAATCAAGAAAGTTCCTTCACAACATGTTCAAATGCTTCGAATATTAGAGTGACACTTACGATGATACCCAGACTCACTACCTCATGGACAAAGGCCCATTTCCCTCTGGCACTAGGCCAGTGTGGTGGATGTTGATGTCATTGATGATGTGTAGAATGGATCAATGAGAAAGAAGGGCCCTACGAGGATATGATTTGTTCATATGGATCTCGTGACTCCATGTCTACAACCTGTGGGACTCGATACATAATCTCCTTAGTTACCCCTAGGTTGGGGGTAACAAATTGTTTTACCCTTTTTTCTAATTTTAGGGTAATAATTATTTTACCCTTTTTTCGAATTTTAGGGTCATAATTGTTTTACATTTTTTTTTTGTAATTTT
>JASDQU010010650.1:25465-48015 GCA_032191745.1 Picea mariana | reverse complement strand
CATATTTGTTTTACCTTTTTTCCTCATTTTAGGGTTATAATTGTTTTACCATTTTTCATAAGTTTAGGGTCAACCTGCATTTTCATGTTGCAACTACTTTACCCATAATTAGTAAAATCACAATTTCTTTGATACAACTACTTTACCCATAATTAACTTCTTATTGAAACTACTTTGACTAGCAAACTTCTTGTAGACTTTCTAGTGGATTCTAGAATAGTTGACATATTATTGACCTTCTAGAAGATTCTATATTATTCTTGAGGGTCCTCCAATATTTACAAATCCATATCTCCTCAACCATAAGGAGCCACATGACGTACCACCTATCACTGGAATAAGAAAAATGAGTACTATCCATAAATTAATGTCTTTCCTGAATTTAAATTGTCTTTCATGTCCATCTTCCTCAATAAAATTTGTGTACCAAAACCACACCTCCTAGGCTTCATACATATGCTGAAATCAACCACTCCGTCAATAAAAACTGACTCCCATAAATCTCAACCATATCTCTGGGGCTTCCAAAATTCTCCAAGGGTTGACAGCGATGACAACCAATTGTCCAACAACATCCCCCTTTGGCATTGATGAAAACACCAACATTGATGGAAACACTAATGGTAACATTGATTCTCAAACACTCATACTCCCCCTATGAACATTTCTCTTGATCAATTTTTCTCACTCTCCCCATTTTACATCAATGGAAAAGCATCTCTCTCCTTGGGGATGATCCCCCTATTTTCATGCATCTCTTATTTCTCTCTATTTACATTACTTTTCTCTCTCTCTTCACATGTTTTTCTCCTCATACTTCCCTCCAAGTTCTTATTTTATTTTGATACAAAAGAGTGAATCCCTCTGAAAGTATACCTTCTCTATATAATCCTTTTTTGACTTCTTGCGCTCGATTATATATCTTTTGATCTTTATCTTTCTCTCCCTTTTCCATCATGGAAAAAATGATAACTCCCCTATCGGTTTGTCTCCCCCTATCTGTATTCTTCTAATATTTCATTCCTGATCTCTTTCTTTGAAAATTTATCTTTCCTAAACTTCTATGTAATATTTCATGTTGATCAATGTAGGGCTTCATGTGTATGTTTCCTTTCCTCTCTTATGGTGCTTCTTATTGTCCATTGGTTCTTCCTCTTGTAATTCTTTGATATATATAAAAAAAAAATCAAAATTTCTTGACTTCAAATGGTCTGTCATGACCATACTATTCATCAATGTCCCTTTGATGATATAGATTATGTTGAAGGTTTCTCTTTCCCTGTTTTGTTGTTCCTTTCACTGCTTCCCTTTCGTAACCAACTGATTCGAATTGTAAATTCACTACTATGTATCTTCTATGACCAATGTTTTTTGTACCTGATAAGCATCTTACTTGTCCACTAATTCCACTGATTCCAAATATACTTTGTCATGGATTTGTATAGGCTTTACAATGATCTCATTAATCCATATTTTTCCATAACTATGCTACTCAACCATCCACAATACTGGCCCATGTATCACTATACTATCATGAAGTCTTCACAGTTGCAACTGATCATCACATATTATTATTTTTAAAACCGAATCAAATGTGTCCATTGGTCTTATCTATATGACTATTATGAATCTGTCTCTACAAATACTTCCACCTTATTGAAGGATCGTTCTATGATCTATATTATCTACTTCACTAACTCCCCTTGTTCAATATTCATATATATCAGGAGTCTCCAAGCCAGGTGGCTCAAAAAAATACTCGTTCAAATGTGAAGTAATCTTCCTCTTTGTCTATAGACTCATAATCTATCTGAACTCTGAATTTTTCCATTCTTCGTATGGATTGATATTGCATTACAATTCCTAAAATCACCATCTCTTGGGCCTTTTCTTTATTCACCTACTCTTCTTTTCTTTCTTGCAGTACTGCAAATCCTGTGATATCTAGGACCTATTCTTGTTTTATTTTCCAAACCCTCTTATATCTGGTATCAATGTTCTTTCTCAAATAAGTATCCATCATGGTTTGAAAATCACGGGCCATGTGACAATAATTTTGGCATTTTCAATATTCAATGTTATGTGGGGCCACATAAGCATTTATTTCTTGAACGTTTCTTTCATAAGCCCTGCAATATACAACTTTATGTCCAAAGTTAGTACAATAAAAACAATGACCATAAAAGAAATTTACATACTTGGGAGTGAATTATCTTCTTTGTAGTGTAGTCCTTCTGAATTCCTACCTTGGTTGATCATGATATTCTCTTCCTTCATTATTATTGAAGCTTCTTTGCTTCTTGAATTTGGAAGGTCTTGTTGAAGATGTATCTCTATTATCCTAATTCTTCAATGATTCATGTTGACTATGATTCCTTCCTTTCAGTAATTCTTCATAACTCTTTATCTTTCCTTCATTCTTCCTTTCTATAAACCTAGAGTTCTTCTCTTCATCTTTATTTATTGATGATGCCTATGTTTCTCTCTCTTCAACATTATTGTTGAGCTTGAGGATTTTCATTCTCAATGTGATAAATTCTTCAAGATTGTCAACATCATATTCTTTCTTTACCATCTGAATCTTCATGAATTCCTTTGTTCTCTTTGCTTCTTCAAGTTGGATATTCAAAGTGATTATTTCACTTTAAAGTCTTCTTTATTCTTGACTAAATTTTCCTTCAAGTTTGTTAAATTCCTCGGATCTTTCTTTGAGATGATCTGTCAAAATATTCTCTCTCTTCTCTACTTCCTTTCTTTCGGTTTCCAAATTGCTTCTCTTTTATTGCTTCCTTTCTTAGTGTTTCTATTTTGTCTTCCAAACACTGCTTCTCTTCCATCTGACTTTTGTATGTTTCTTCAATATTTCTAGCTTCTTCTAGATGAGCTTTCAGTTTCATGATGACCTATTGGGATTCTTTATAACTTTATTGAGAATTCTTCTTGACTAATTGTTCCTCAAGAGACTTGTTATTCTTCCTTTCTTTTGTCAATTCGATTAAAACATTGATCAACTCTTCTTGAAGGTATACTATGTATTCTTAACAATCTTCTACTTTTGAATCTGTCTGACATGATGAGCATATTTCTTCTTGTTCTGTTCTTTCATATTCATTATCATTTTATATCTCTGTGATGTGATATTCCTTAAAGTAGAGATTATGTAACTTATCCCAAATTTCTTTAGTTGATGAAAATTTTCCATCCTTTTCTCTTACTAGATCAAGTAATCCTTCCCAGATGAAATCTAATGCTATTTTTTTGTTTCTTTTCAATTCCTTATTAGCTGCTCTTTTTGCATTATTTGTAGTGGTGTATCCGGTAACAATTGAGTACCAAAAATCATATCATTGTGCCTTTAAAATTTTTTTCATTATGTTGCTCCACATCTAATAATGTATACCATTTTGACCATCGAACTGTGGTATTCCATTTCTATACAAATTGTTTCTCTCCATGATCTTCCTTCTACTGCTTAAACTATTTATTTGAATGACCTCATCTAATAGAAATTGTTGTAATAATGAGAGGGGGTAGGGGTGAATCAGTATTAGCAATTTATACCACATTTAATCACAATATATAATCTTTAACTTTATCAACACTATATCATCAATGTATCATCAATATATCATGAGCATATAAACATAAGAAACATCAAATCAACGTCATCACATCAAGTACACAGTACAATAGAATTTACATGGAAACCAAAATGGGATAAAACCACATAATTCTTTCTTATATATCAAAGAATGCATTCATTGGAAGCACCAACTTCCCAATTATCCAGCTACAACTGGAAGGAGGCTATGACTACCTAATTATCAGGATCCAACTTGAAGGAAGATACACCTCCATGAATTCTATAGATTCAATCATAAGAAGGATACAATCCACTGATTCTTAGGCTCCAACCTTAAGGAAGCTCTGACCCCCCTGTGTTCTTTGACACCAACCGAAAGGAGGATACAACCCCCTTTCCTTTCCCTATTCTAGCACCCTGAAATATCATAGTAGATCAACTTTCACTACCACAATCACTGCCACTATCACTGCCACTATCATTTCCATTGTCACTCTATCCATCAACCAACCTGTCATTGTCATTGTCATAGATATACCATCACCAAACAACTATAACCATATCCACCCACATGGATATCAAAACCATCACCATACCATGTACATCAACAATACCATGTACCAAAACTTGTACCATATCATGTACATCAACCATGTACATCAACCTATACCATACCATGTACATCAATCATGCACATTAATAATCAACCATGTACATAAACCATGCACCACAACCTGTACCATATCATGCACAACAACCATGTACATCAACCTTGGCTATGTATCTTTATTATCTTCCTGATTCATAGGTCTTTGTTTTCGCTTGTGTTTATACCCCATCGGGACTTTACAACCCAGAAGAATGTACAGTCCTCCATGCGGGGGAGTGCAGGGGGGTTACCCCCCTTCCAGGGTCCATGGGGGATATCCCCTAGATGGGGGGTACGGGGGAAAGTGAGCCCCTGATAGGGGTTCGAGAGACAACGTTCCTTGATGGGGGTTTGGGAGTGAAGCCCCTGTAGGAAAAATTTCCTTGTAAATGTGTATTGTAATTTTATAGTAAATCTAGACCATTCATAATAAGGTCGCAAATATGACAGTAGAAGTTATGTTAGTTTTTTTTCCCCTAGAAAGAAACCCTCTTTTATGAGGGAAATGTATTTCGGCTATGTATCATTGCAAATATTGTATTCTAATTTAGGAAACTGTGAGAGAAAGAAGAGGAATTTACATCAGTTTTTTTTTAGGTTGTATCCATTCATTTGCTGGATAATAATAAAGGAAGGACCTAGAAATTTCTCTGGTGGACATAGCCCACACTAGGTGAACCAGCTATATATTCATCTCTATTGTATTGTTTATCTTCTATGTTTTATTTCTGCATCTTTTTTATTTATTTTCTTCACGATCCTATTTTTCTAATAAATGGTACCAGAGAGAAAGGTAACTCACAGGAAAAAGGGTTCCTGGTTTGATTGGGAGTAATGGTGGAAGATGGAAAGTTTAGGTTCGATGGATTTCAATATTTCAGAGTGTTCCCCTTTAAAGTAAATGAACTAGGAACAAACACTCTGAACACTAGGAACGATACGAGTGAGCGTGACGATGTCGATGGCTTTCAATATTTCAAAAGAAAACACAACGAAGGAGAATATGGATGCATTGGCTAAACTATATGAAAAACCCTCAACATCCAAAAAGGTATTTGTAATGAAGAGATTATTTAATATGAAGATGTCAGAAGGTGGGTCTCCTACAGATCATTTAAATGAATTTAATATGGTTACTAATCAACTCAGTTATGTAAAAGTGGACATTCATGATGAGGTCATGGATCTTCTAATCTTGTGCTCATTTCCAGAAAGATGGAACAACTTGGTCATGGTTGTAAGTAACTCTGTCTCTGATTCAAACACCTTAAAATTTGATGATGTTGTTGGTGTTATCCTCAGTGAGGAAATGCGACGAAAAAGCACAGGTGAGACATCAGGTAATGCATTAAAAATGGAGAATAGGGGAATACAAAAGGATAAAGTAATGGGCTCAGGGAATCACGAGAATCCTAGGAAGGGCGGATCTAAATCCAAACTCGAAAAGATAAAGTGATGGAATTGTGAGAAAAAAAGACAACTGAAGAAAGACTGTAGAGGTCCAAAGAAACAAAGAGATGGACAACAAGAGAAAAATAAGGAAGCAAATGAAACAGGTGATGTGTTACAAGATGCTTTTATTCTTTCTGTAGATAAGACATGTTCGAAAGGTAAAAATAAAGCAAAGGAATGGAAACTAATGGTTGTTGAAATAGGTAAGACATGTTCTAGATCTAAGGAAAAATCTAATTTTAATAGGGCAATTGGAAAGTGAAGGTTGTATATCAATATTTACAGATAAGGTATGGAAGGTCACCAAGGGATCATTGGTGATATAAAAAGGAGAGAAGGGAATGCAAATACTTCAAAAAAGAAATTTGTTGTGAGATCTTAAAAAAATTGATTTGGATTTCTGTGAGCATTGTGTTTATGGAAAACAAGAGAGAGTCAGATTTCTCAGAGTGGGAAAAGAAAATAAGAGTGAAAGGTTATATATTGGGATACAGATGTATGGGGACCATCTCATGTATCATCTCTTTGTGGCTCTCATTATTGTGTTACTTTTATTGATGATGCAACTAGAAAAACTTGGGTTTATTGCATTTGACAAAAAAATGATGTTTTTGATACTTTTAAGAAATGGAAATATTTGGTTGAGAATGAGATGAGAAAAAGGTTGAAGTGTCTCAGATCAAACGATGGAGGTGAATATTGCAACAAGGATTTTGATGCTTACTGTTCATACCATTGGATTCGTAGAGAGAAGAAAGTTCCAGGAACACCCCAAGAAAATCGTCTGTCAAAAAGGATGAACACAAAAATCATGAAACACTCCAAACACTAGGAACGATACGAATGGGCCTGACGACATCAATGGCTTTCAATATTTCGAAAGATCAATGGTAACCTGAGCTGTAATTTCACAACCCACTAGGAATTTTAAATTACTCATGAAATTACTTAATGACCCACGACATGGCATACACTAATATCTCATACAGTCATTCATTGTGGAATTTTTTAAAAAAACTCACAAATAACCTCAAAATAATTTCACAACCTCAGCTACAAACAACAATTTAATAATTATATTAGGTTAATGTGAAATAGTGCAAGGAAGATAATGTTCATAACCTCATCCTTAGAGGAGATGAAAATAATATTTCGACATCTTTAATTAAAGCCCATAATATTAGGTTATCTAATTAAAATACATGATTATTCCATATCTTTTCAATAGGGGGATGCCTATGGAAATAAATACTAATAAAATAAATTAGAATATATTAATTGTTGGGACAAGTGTCTCATACACCTTACAATTTTATAGTGGAGTAGGTAATCATTATTGTGTAATAAATAACAAAGAATAAATGTTGATGAGTAGTATGCAATGAATTGTAAGTAGTAGTGATTTCTCAATTAATTGTTTGTGGTTTCCAGAATATAGAATTGAAAAACCATAAATGGTTTATGGTTTTGTTATTCCTATTTATAGACTGTTGGGTTTGGAGGAAAATATAATGTGAGTTTTAACTTATTGTTATTTTATGTAAATTTATATGGTCTCTTTATGTTATTGTTGAACACTGTTGTTGAGAGCATGGAGAGTCAACAATGTATTGTAACCATTTATTTTTTGAATAATACATTGAAAGTGCTTTAGAGTGTGGGATTTTTCTCTTGGAAGGTTTTCCCTATCAAATCATCATCTAATTGTTGTATGTTACATGTTTTTTGTTAGTGGAACTATGTATATTTAATTTATTCACATTCTTCTCTCATTTCTTAGTGTAGGAAGTGTATCCCACACCACTACTTCATTTCATTTGGTATTTGAGCCTAATTACCTCACATCCACATGTTAGGGATAATTGTCATTTATCTAATATTGGTTAGAGTGGTAGTTTCCACATAAGAAGATATCATTGTATATAAATGGATATCACATTTAGATTAGAAATGGAAAATTTTAGTGGCACTAACTTTGAGCTCTTGAAGCTCACGATAAAGGATATTCTTATAGGTCGAGATATATGGGTTGCAATATCTAGAACCAAATCCATTGGAATGAAATATGAATAGTGGGTGGTGTTAGAAATAAAAGTGAGAACCCTTATCAATCTCTCTTAGTCCAATTTAGTGTTATTGAGACATTCAAAAGGAAAAGCCCCAACAAATTTCTGGAAGAACTTGGAGGATTTGTATTAGGTTAAATCCCCGGTTGATAAACATTTTCCATGGTAAAAGTTGTTTTCCTTGAGAATGAACAATGGTGGTTCTATAACCAAGAACAAGAATGGATTTATTATTATTATGACACAATTTATCTCAAATGGAGTAAATATGGGTACTGAGGATCAATATCTAGCCCTTTTTTGTTCTTTTCCAAATTCATGGGACAACCTGGTAATGGTCATTGGAATCACCATAAAAGACATTGATACTTGATGGGATCATGGTCCCTTTACTCTTAGAGGAGGTGAGGCGGAAATATTTCGAATCCACCATTGAGGCCTTGGTTTTTCATCGAATATTGAAGGAGAAAGGAAATAAGATAGAATAGGGTGGATCCAAATCTCATGGGAGAGATAGGTCTCCGGGAAAGTCCAAGGAAAAATATTGGATCCAAGTGCAGGTTGGAATTTTAGAGGAGACACCAAGGAAGAAAAAAATATTAATAAAAATGAAGAGAATGATTCTAATGATGGGTCTGAAAAATATTCTTAAGAGGGTGGTGGAGATATATTGTTGTGGTTTTGGTGACCCATGCAAGTTAGAGTGCATGGTTGATAGAATATAGAGATTCCTTTCGTATGACTTCCCATCATCACTAGTTTACTTTGTAGGAGGAATATGATTATGGGATGGTATACCTTGTTCATGGCTCTCCTCTCAACATAGTTGGTTGTGGTAAATTATTGATCACATTCCCTAATGGAAGAGTAAAGGGGATCAATGAATTTTTGCACATTAAAGGTCTAGCATTAAACCCACTATTAGTATGAATACTTGATGATGCGAATGTTCAACCATTTTTCTATTTTAATGGGTGTAAGATGGTATCGGGAACTATGGTGCTTGCTTAGTTTTTGTGTGTCAATACTTTTTCTACAAGTAGATGTATGCACTATTTAGTTTAATAGTTATTTGATTTTTGTAGTGGAGACATATATAGGATATACACCTTCATAGGCAAAACCTATATATAATTCTAATGGTCATGGTTTTTGAGTACCTAAACACGCTATTTCTTTAGAAAGTAAGTAACATATAGAGAAGACAATGCTATGGAACAAAAGATTGGGACATATAGGTTAAAATGGCCTAGAAACCTTGAATTTTTATTTTTTTTGTCAATGATTGAATGGTTGTTCTCTTGAAGATATTTTTTGAGAAAATTGCATATATGGAAAACATATCTCTATTCAATTTTATTCTAGTTCTCAATTTTTTGGGGGGTTGTTGGAATTAATTCATTTTGATCTATTTGATCCATTTAAAGTGACTTATATTTCTAAGGGTTTGTATTATGTGTTACTCATTAATGATTATTTTAGAAGGACATGGGTGCATTCTCTTATAACTAAATTTGAGGTTTTTAGTAATTTTAAGTAGTTTAATCTCTCTTGGCAAATTTGTTTGGTAGGAAGATTAAGGTGTTGAGAACTAATAATGGAGGTAAGTTCTTTTTTCATAGTTTGATAAGTTTTTTAAAGATATTAGCATTAAAATACATAAGAAAACTCCATATACCCCTCAATACAATGGATGAACAATATTTTTATGGAGAGAGCTAGGAGGATGCTTAATGGAGGTGGCTTAAAGAATATATTATAGGAAGAAGCAATTTCTATTGCATGTTACTTAATTAACATGTCTCCCACATTATCTCTTATAGATAAGACCTCTATGGATGTTTATATGGGAAAGAGGCCCTCACTTCAACATCTCCTTTTTTTTGTGAGGAATATGCTCATGTGCATAAAGATAAGTCGTCAAATTTGAATAAAAAGGATATGAAATGCATATTCATTGGCTATGGTGTTGGTGTGAAAGGGTACAATATTTAGGATCCTATAGCTAGAAAAGTGTTTTATAGAAGGAATGTTATTTTTAGGTAGGACAATTTGTCTACCAAAATGGTGCAACCAGAAGAGGATGAGGTGTCTTACCTACCACCCAAGACCAAGAAATACGCACTAGAAAATGAACAAGAAGTTTATGATGGAATTGATGAGGAGGAAGGTTTAAAGAGTTTGGCATATGAGGAAAAAATTCCACCTCAAAATTTAAGGAGGTCCACTAAGTCAAGAAGGAATCCAAAGAGGTAATTATAGTCCATCTAATTTTAGATGTATATTTTCTTTATTTTCTAACACCAATGATCCTAGAACTGTGAAAGAGGAAATGAATATGGAAAATAAGTAGTCTTGGAGATCATCCATGGATGAGGAAATGATTGCACATAGAAATAAATGATACATGGGACTTGGTCTCATTTGATGTACATAAACTGATTGGATGTAAATATATTTCATAAGGAAGATTGGTTTAGTAAAAGGAATGTTTGGATATGAGAAGATATTCCTAGGATGATGGTATAAAATTTGGTCAGATATTTTCACTAGTTGCAAATTTCACTTCTATTATATTCAGCGTTTCTACAACGACAAATTTTTAATTAAATATAAAACATATGTATGTGAAAAAAACATTCCTACATGGTGACTTGAAGGATGAAATATATATGACACAACTAGAGCATTGTGTCAAAAGGGTAAATATTCAATCGTTTTCAAGTTAAAAAGAACTGTATATGGCCTTACACAATGTCCCAGATTGTGGTGCCAAAATTTTGATTCTTTTTACTGGGATTGGGATTTATGAGATCCAAATCAAATCAATATATGTGTTACAAACAACACAGTAATCACTTATTTTTTATCACTCTATATGTAGATGCTATGTTATTCTTTGGTAATAGTAAGGATGTGATTCATGATTTTAAGTCTCAATTCTTAGGATAATTTCAGATGAAGGGTTTGGGGGCTGCAAAATATATATTAGGAATGAATATTAGGATAGATAGAGAAAACAAACATCTTTTTTTAGCTAGATTAAGTATGTAAACTATGTGCTACAAACTGTTTTCATGGTAGATTGGAGACCATTATGTGTTTTGATTTATGTGGGAACAATTTTTTTTTGTTGAGCAGTGTCCCAAATCATATATCACCTCCAAAGATGGATTATATGGATTATGTTCATTATGATATTGTAGTGGGTAGTTTTATGTATGCTATAATCTATACTAGACTAGACATTTCCCAAGAAGTGGGAGTCTTGAGTTGATTTGTGGCTAATCCTCAACATGAAAATTGGGCTACAATCAAGAGGGTCTTCAATTATTTGTGAGGTACTTATGAATGTTATATTTTCTATCGTACTGATTTTTCAAGGTAACCACACTTTGTGCATATACATGGTTATGCGAATTCATATTAGGTAGGGAATCTAGAGTCTATGGGCTTTTTGGCCCCTAGAAACTAGGTCACAACTTGATGGATTCTCCCTTATACTCTTGCAAGGTATATGAGAAGTAGAATAATTTTTGGATAAATGTACCTTGTAGTTGTGTAGTGAAGAAGGTAATGATTTTCGAGCAGTATCAGGGAATAAATGTATAGCGATAACATGAAATAAATGTTGGACAGTGGTAGGAAATAGATGTAGATCAGTACTAGGAAATCATGCAAAGAAACATTAGTTGTCCAATTACTTACTCATGGTTTTTGACATGTAGAATTAGAAAATAATATTTTTTTTATCATTTTGTTATGCCTATTTATTTAGCGCTAGGGTTGGAGGAAAACATAGAGTGATTTTTAGCTCACTAGTATGTTGTCGAAATTTCTCTATAACGCTTATGCTACTGCTAAATAGTTTTTTTGAGAGAATAGAGACTTCCTAATGTATTGTCGCAATTTAGTTTCTATATAATACAAATCATGATATAGAGTGTGAGGTTTTACTCCCATAGGGGTTTTCCCTAGGATTTTTTTCTCTAATGATTGTATGTGTCTATGTTGTTCATTACCACAACTATGTTTATTTATTTTATTCACATTCTTCTTTCATTGATCATTGTAGGAAGCATATTTTTCACCCAAATTTCCTTTCATGCTTGACCTCTTGACATAGTAGAGGTAGGTTCTAGATCAAGAACAGAGGAGGAAATAACCCATGAAGATGACTGCGATCTATTAAACTATATTGCAATGAACTCTAAGCTCCATATTATACAAACCCTTAGATGTCAACAATTTTTTCTCCTAATAAGCACTCACTTTTATCATTTCTAAACATATATAGTCATCATAATATTTTTTTAGTAAATAAGTAAGAAAAAGATGTAAACAAAGAATACAAAGGTGTGTGAAATATCTACATTAATTGGATCACATCTATTTGGATCACATCTATTATAGATTCATTTGTACCAAATATCTGATACCCATCTTCATTTATAGCATCAAAGATTCAATGAACTATATTCAAATGTGTCTTAACCAAAGCTTCAATGGGATATATTCAAATGTTTATTAACCATGTAAATATTATGTAGATTTGGAAGTCCACCCAAATCTTTATGCATACACATCTAAGAAGATAAATAGAATGGATTATCTACCTTACACAAAGGTTGTATAAGGGAAGTAAATATCATAAAATTCTAATAAGTACCCAATCATATTTATAGATATTTTATTCCATTCTCTTATCATAAAGTCTATTTGCAAGATTGAATTGATTTACTAGATTACATTTCCTTGTCTCCGTCATGAAGTTTGAGTGTAGGCTAAATGATCAGGATTGATTGGACGGAGTAGAGAGAGATCATAAATCTCAATCTACAATATACAATAGAGGTATGTGAAACCTTCAATTCACAATTCATCAATTGTGTTTAGCTTACTTAAGAAGTTACATTTTCTTTTTTCTTTCCATGTGGATCTACCATGGTATGAATAACCACCATGGAGAAGTTAGGACCCTTAATATGCATAAGTCACTTCAATTATTTACATATTATTTACACAAATATACAATACTTAAGGTTAGGAGGATGAAATAATACACATTCATAATAAAAACTATATTTTATAGGATTTTATTAATTTACATGAATTGAATTAATAGGTTAACATATTTTTTCTAAGTTATACTAATTTTCCATAAATAAAAGTTATAAAATTTAGAAATTAATTTCATTTCTCACATTTTATTTTTTTACATCATATTCTAGTAAGTTGTACATATACATTGAATAACACAAATCTATATTTTTTCACAACTTTTAAATAAATAATTATTAAATAAAAATTTTCTAGAAAAAATAATTATTATTATTATGATAAAACTTTTAAATTTAAATTCTAATTTATAAATTGTATCTTTTTTAGTAGACACTCCACTCATCATTGAGGAATCAAATAAAATATAATAAATAGAAAAGAATGAGCCAAGTTTCTTTTATTCACTCTAATCTATCTAATTTTAATTTAGTTTTATTTATTTATTAAGCTAAAGGCGTACACCTATTGACAATGGGCACATTTAATAGGTTTTTAGTGTTTAATCAGTTTTGTATGGACAAGATTAAATATTGATGAAATATTCTTAGTAGTTCCAATAAATCAATGGTTGTGATTTCAACCATTAACTTCCTCACTATTATAAAGACATCCCCTTACATGTTTATTTTTTTACTTTTACTTGATCATATTTAAAATTTGATATGGTGGTCGTGTTTTAGTCATACTTCATTCAATACCAATCTCAATCCCTTTACAAGGAGGGAATCAAATAAAACATAATAAATAAAAAATAATAAGTCAATTTTCTTTTATTCACTTTACTCTATCTATTTTTTGACTTATTGTTTTTTTTTGTACTTCTCTTACAATGGGCACATTTAATGAACTTTTAACCATAAATTTCAATAGTATGGTTATCAATTTACGATGCTATCATTTTCTTAGTGATCCTTCCAAATCAATGAAAGAGATCTCATGTTCATAACTTTTTAGCATTTTTGTTTACTTTTTAACATTTACTTAATATGATTAAGAAATCACTGTGTGATCATGTAATTGCCACTTTTAAATGATTAACAAACTTAATTGAAATTACAAATCTACTCCACTATTAACTTTTTATCATTTTACAGTGTTAAATTTATTTTTAAATTATAAAGCATCTTCGTACTTATTATCGTACTTCGTTTACACAATAATTATTACGCCGAAAAGCATACACCTATTGACAATGGGCAGATTTAATAGAGATTTAGTGCTTAATAAGTTTTCTATGTACAAGATTAAATATCGCTAAAATATTCTTAGTAGTCACACAAAATAAATGGTTGTGATTTCAATCATTAACTTCTTAGCTATTATAAAGACATCCGTTTATATGTTTACTTTTTTACATTTACCTAATCATATTTAAAAATTACTTTTTTACATTTACCTAATCATATTTATCAGTGGATGAGTTTCTCTTTTAATACTTACTTATGCTTTTGATGTTTTTGGATATTACTATGTTTTGGGGGTACACGAGGATATATTGTTTTTTGAATGACTGCAATTGTGCAAAGGAATGTATTGTTGGTTTAATATTTGGATGGGAAGTTTTGCGCGGATAGAAATCAAATCTACTCACTTCCTTTAATGGAAAAAATATCTACTCACTTCGTTTTCGTTTAATGGCTGGTATGTAAGCTTGTTTGTTCTCGTGTGGACTCTGTCTTAGTTTGTAAGTTACTAGAATACTACTCATAGCGGCAAAACACGCCAAAATTGAAATTTGGAGGCACTTAACTTGTCCACTGTTACTCCCAGCTAATTGTCCAATGTCCAACCATTTGAAAATGGTTGAAAGAAGTTTAAGGTTAAATATTTATTCATTCATTGTAAAGTAAACGATAGGTTACAATGCCATCTTTCTTGGTATTCTTGTTAATTGATTAATTGATTAGATGAGTTACATAAATTGTTTTATTAATTTGTTAGGATTATTTTAGTGCGTGATTTCTGAAAATTGTGACAATGTAATAATTAATTTTAGTGCCTGTTCATAATTAATTTAACAATCTAATAACTTTCAAATGTATACATAAAATGTAAAATAAGTCATTTGTAATTGCAATTGCAGCAAAATGCAGATTAAAAATAAACATTTGATATATTAGTGATAAGTAATTAAATTTTGTTACAATATATAAATTTAAAGTCTAACCCATTAATTATAGTCTATCAATACATATTTAAAAATATTAACTTTTGATTAAATTATAAATAATTTAATTACATAGTTAAAAGTATTAACTTTTTATTAAACTATAAATAATTTAATTAGATAGTTAAAAGTATTAATTTCATATTAAATTATAAATGATTTAATTAATATATTTAATGGAAATAAAAAGTTTTTAAACCATTAATTATAATCTATAATAACTTATCCATATAGAGAGAGATAAACATATTAATCTCATATTAAATTCGTAATAATCTAATTTAATGAATATGTTTTGAGGAAATTAAAAGTTTTTAAAATGGTGATAAAATATTCTTACTTAATATATGTAGTAATTATGGCCATTCATGTTGACAACTTTATATTTGTTTTTGGAGGTGTTGTTTTTGGAGTACATCCATGTTGAGTTAGTTGTGTAATTAATGATGTGAAATGTATCGGTGTGGGTAGAAGCTCATTGTGCACAGGTTTTGGGGCGTTTCTTTTGTTTTTCAATAATTTATTTTGGTGCACTTGCTTGAATGACACCGAAGAAAAAATATGTGAGATGTATCGGATGAAGTTCTCACTGCAAGTTTAACAAAACACCACACAAAATTTTTAAAATGTCAAATTTCAAGCTAAATTCTAATTTTGATTAGAACGTGTTCCTAATGGTTAAGAAAGTGTGCCTAATTATTAATTTATTAGTAATTTAATAACGTATTTATTAATGTATTCGTCACATTGTGACAATAATAAATGTTAGTCACATTGTGACAATATGGCTATGTTGGTCACATTGCGATAGTGAGGCTATGTTCAACACATTGCGAAGATAGGGGTGTGTTCGTCACATTGCAACATTACTATGTTCATCATGTTGTAACATCCACTTTTGATTTTTAGATTGCAACATTGGGTTATGTTTGTCACACGACAAGGTTGCTTTATGTTCGACACATTACGGATTTTTTTTTTCCATGTTTTAAAAAAAATATAGCAAAGTGTTTCCTTTGTCACAAAGGTGGAACTTTGAACTGATGTGATGTATTACATAAAATGAAAATTAGAATCATACTTGTTCTAAGGACATTGATAACAAATCATCCTTAATTTTACAAATGATGATTTTTACTTGTTTTAAAGAAATTGATATCAAATCATCTTGAAATTTGTAGATGATGAATTATACTTGTATTAAGGACATCGATAGTAAATCAATTTGATTTTTACTGGTTCTAAATACATTGATAGAAAATCATTTAATAGTTTATACTTGTTATAATAAAATTGAATACTTCAAGGAATTTAAAGGCATCGTGGAGAAGAAAACAGGAAAACCCATCAAAATCCTTTGCTCAGATCAAGGGGGAGAGTACAGATTGGGGAACTTCATCAAGTATTACAAAGATCATGGAATACTACAACAAATTACAGTACCCCACACTCCACAACAAAATGAAGTTGAAGAAAGGAAAAACAGACTCTTGTGGAATGTGCACGAAGTATGATGAAAGGTAAGAATATATCAAATTCTTTTTGGGATGAGGCCATTAGCACTGTTGTTTACTTAAAGAATAGAAGTCCAACAAGGTGTCTTGATCATAAAACTCCTTTCAAAGCCTTGTATGATTCTAAACCAGCAGTTAATAATTTGAGGATATTTGGGTGTAAGGATTTTGCACACATTCCAAAGGAGAAGAGGAGGCATCTTGATGCTAAATCTATCAAATGTATTTTTATAGGGTACTGTTTAGAATTTAAAGCATATAAATTGTTTGATTCATCTACTCACAAGGTGTTTACAAGTAGATATATAATCTTCCACGAGCAGTGAGAAGGAAACAATGAGGACAACAATCATGAAACATGGCATGTACTTCTTGAATATGAGGAGGTCAAGGAAAAGAAACAACAACAGGAAAAGGCACCCAGTTACATGGATACATCTAGCAGTGAAGAAGAATATTCACAAAATGAAGAAGAAGTCACCAGCCAATTGAGAAGATCTTCACGACACGTTTGTCCACTTGAAATATATATATATTATGCCCTAATGAGTAATATTTCAAATATCATAGAACCCATGATTTTTAATGAAGCTAATGAACATGAAGAGTGGAGAGAAGCAATGGCGGAAGAATACAACTCTATAATGAAAAACAAAACTTGGGAATCGATTGAATTGCCTAAAGATAAAAATCGCATAGGATGTAAATGGATATACGATCCTAAATTCAAAGCAGGTGGTAGTATAGATAAAAATAAAGAAAAATTGGTGGCAAAAGGGTATTCACAGAAAGAGGGCATTGATTATGAAGAAACATTTGCACCAGTAGCTAAATTAAACACCATTGGAAGCTTCACCAATTAGATGTAAAGTCTTATCTTTTGAATGGTGAGTTAAAGGAGGAGGTTTACCTTACTCAACCAGATGGGTTTGTGAAAAGTGGTCAGGAACATTTAGTATGTAAATTAAAGAAAGCATTGTCTGGACTGAAACAAACACATAGGTCATGGTATGAGAAGATAGATTCATTCTTTCTTCAGCAGGGTTTTACGAGGAGCAAAAGTGATCCAAATCTATATACCAAGTTTGATGAAAAGGGGCATATTGTATTGATTTCCTTATATGTTGATGATTTAATTATTACAGGAAATTCAAAAAAATTGATTAGTGGAATCAAGAAGAAGATGTCACAGGTATTTGAAATGAAAGATATTGGTGAGTTACATTATTGTCTCAGCCTTGAAGTTTGGAGAAATGTTGGTCAAACCTTTGTGTCTCAAGATATATATGTCAGAGAAGTACTTAAGAGGTTTTAAATGGATCAATGCAAAGTTTCTTATGTTCCAATACAAAAAAACATGAAACTTTACTGTGATGATGGTTCGAAGGAGGTAAATGATACAGTTTATAGACAGATGGTGGGAAGCCTGAACTATCTCACTACAACCAGACTTGACATAACATACTTTGTTAGTGTGATAAGTCAGTTTATGAAAAACCCTCTAGAAATCCATTGGAATGCAATGAAAGGGGTACTCAGGTATCTCAAAAGTACACTTGATTATGGTATTAAGTATATTGATTCATTCGATGTTGAGCTGACAAGTTACTCAAATTCAGATTGGGCTCGCAATCAGGATGATCAAAGATCTACTGTGTAAGGCCTGTCCAAACAAAGCCTTAAAAAAATAAATTTAAATACAGAATTTGCTATCATAATTTTTTTTTTGTTCTCTATTCAGCATAATAACAACTCCCTATTCAGCATAATATAAAAATGAGCAACATGATAATGAATAACATATTCAGCATAATAAAAAGGAACAATATAACAATAATGAACAACACTAATAATCATAATAAATACCTCAAACTGATTTTGTTCTCCAACTCTTCAAAAGTTGAAGCTCTGCCCAAAACTGACTAACCTCCCAACCAACTAGGAACAACCTATCCAGCTGCCTAGCTCCAGGATTCCTTACAGTTTCCTGTCCCCCAAGCCCAAAATTTCCAGCAACAGGTGCCCCCTGTGAAAGTCCTCAAGTATGTAAGCACAAAACATATACACAGTCTCCACTCCTCCACCCTTCTCCTTTCTCCAATCTCAAAAAAAATATTACCCCCAAACAAAAGAAGACCCCTCTTCCTGAGTGTTCCCCCTTGCCTTATCCTCCTTTCCTCATTATTCACCGCCTTATCCCCCCATTAAGTCTCAACCACCTTATCCCCCTTCTATAAATGGGTCCATCTACCAATACAGTTGTATTATTAACTAATTTTTCATAATAAAAATTAGTAGTTCATTAAACTAAAATTAATTAAACAAATATTTAATCATGATAATTAATTAATTAAACTAATATTCATTAAACAAATATTTAATCATGATATTTTAATTAATTAATTAATTCAACAAAAAATTAATCATGATAATTAATTAATTAATTAGGGTTGTTACATACACCCACCCTTAAGGAAACTTCATCCCGAAGTTAAAGTAATTTATGATACAAGGGAAATGACACATGGTTCACACATTCATATCCAATAAACAACATTATTAGTAAGTAAGCCAAGAAAATTCATACATACTAGTGTACATGTGCAAGAAATGCATGTGTAGCTAGTATATACAAGTCTTGTGCATGTACTAAGAACAATAACTATCACCTCTATAGTAATTTTTGTATACATCCAATCCAATCAACAAGACTATTCATTTTATAAAAGATAATAAACCAATCAAATGTTTGGGAAATCCCTTAATTACAATAATCTAGCTCAACAATGTTTATTTGGACAATTGTAGTTCAATTAAGTAATCATGAATATACGTATATACACATTTTCTTTTCAAAAGGAAAAACAATAAATTCCACCATAAGGCAAATCTCCATACACTCTCAACTATTTCTCTTCATCCTTCCTTCCTAACTTACTTCCATCTTCCATTCCTATCCTTCCTCTACTAGACTATCTTGGAGCGTCAACTATATTAACCTAACTCCAAATAGAACCCATAAGCGGGAATGTCACTGTCTTGACCAAGATTCCCCAGCAGGCAACTGACAGTCATCATCACACGTCTAGGGGAGCGTGAGCTAACACCGTCCCCCCATGACTCCAAGTTTCAAAGGATACATGGCGGGAAATGCCTCCACCCCTCTTAATAGGACTAGGGTCCACACCCTACAATGGAATATACAGTGGCACCGTGTTGTTGGGAATTTTGACATCGTTTAATCAGTTTTTGGGCAGTCTCACCACCTGAAAACCTACACTGGTCCATATATCATAACAGTGCATTTGTACCAATATAATTTCACATACAAATATTCATACCATATTGTTTCTTGGTGGGTGATCATGACATCCTCTTATATTACCATTATCCCTTGGCTATTTCAGAGTCCATTGACCTGCAAATTAGTCTATAACACAAACTCATACATATCTATGCATTATCATCGTGTAATTACATACAACCATAATCTCAATTCGGTATCCACATACCAACAACTTTAATATCAAAGTTTTCAAGTTAGAAATAGATCTCATAATATCCCCATAATTCGATTGATGTTACTTGTTCATAGAATTTTCATTTACATAATAGATCGCATCATATCCATCATCATTCAAATAACATTTAAACATTCATAGAATTTAAATTATCATAATAGATCGCATCATATCCATCATCATTCAAATAACATTTAAACATTCATAGAATTTACATTCACATAATATATCGCATCATATCCATCATCATTGAAATATCATTTAAACATTCATAAAGGTTCCTACCTCTTAAAAGTTCAAGTGTATCATTAATAGTTTCACTCTGAATAGAAAATAAAGGTGATTAGGCCTTCGGTCATTGTAGTTGTCTAAGTCAAAAGGTGGTGTTACATACACCCAACCTTCGAGAAACATATTCTCAAGATGGTCAAAAAAGTGAAGGATAATCTCGTCGTAATGTCTCGACATCCTCCCAAGTAGCATATATTGGACTATACTTGTCCCACTGGACCTTAACTTGGTCTACCAGATGGATCCTGAGTTGTCAGACTCTACGGTGCAATATGCGTAACGGTTCTACCATGAGGGTTCCCGCGTTTGTTACATGCAATTTCTTCCAATTTAGTTTATGTGATTCATCAGCAACATAATGACGTAGAACAAATACATGAAAAACATTATGAGTTTTATGTAAGTGGGGTGGCAATACCAGATGATAGGCAACGGGTCAATTTTTTCTTGGATTTTGAATGGTCCTATAAATCGAGGTGACAACTTTGTCCCCTTCTCGAACAAAATGGTACTCTTATTGGGTCTGATACGAATGAAAACTTGATCTCCCACTTTATTACTTCGGTCAGTCCTATGTTCATCAACATAACCTTTTTGTATATCTTGTGCTTCCTTTAGTCTCTACCTAATCTGTATCCCCTGTTCCTCCATCTCTTGAATCAATTCTGGCCCAACTGTTACTCAGTCTTCTAATCTTTTCCAACTCAACGGTGTTCTGCATGGCCTCCCATACAGAGCTTCGTAGGGTGGCATTTCAATGGAGCTATGAAAATTGTTATTGTAGGCGAACTCTACCAAAGGTAGGTACTTCTCCCAATGGGTTTGATTATCCATAACATACATCCTAAGCATGTCTTACATAACCTGATTTACTCTCTTGGTTTTCCCATGTGTTTCTGGATGATAAGTCGTTGTTAAGTTCAACTGCGTCCCCAATGCTGACTGCAAACTTGTCCAAAACCTAGAAGTGAATCTAGAGTCCCTATCTGAAATAATCTTCTTGGGTATCTCGTGCAAACAGATGCCCTCACTTACAAACACGCGTGCCACATCAGTGACATCGTAAGTGTCTCTAATCGAAATAAAATGAGCACTCTTGGTTAACTTATCAACTATTACAATAATGGCATTGTGTCTATGAGATGTGAGTGGAAACCCCACAACAAAATCCATAGAAATGAGTTCCCACTTAGACATAGGAACATCATGTGGTTGTAGGAGACCTGTCGGGTGATGGTGGTCAACTTTCACTTGTTGACACTCTAGTCACTTGGCAATGAAATGGACTACATCGTGCTTCATGCCTACCCAGAAGAGTAGCTTCCTCATTTCTGCGTACATTTTCTTCACACCTGGATCCACACAATAAAGTGCTCTATGGGATTATTTTAGCATGATGCTTCGAATATCCCTACCTTCAGGGATGTACATCCTTCCTCGATATATTAATAGTCCATATGCTTCTAGGCTATATCCATCATACTTTGGATCTAACTGCCTCCCACTCTGGAGGTTTGCAGCAATCTTTAAATACCAACTGTCTCCATGGAGTTGCGTCAACACACGTTCCCTCAGATTGACTTTTAAGGGTACCAAGGAGAAGACACTTGGTCTCGTACTCAAGGCATATGCGACCACATTTTCTTTTCCCTTGATGTATGAAATACCAAAATTGTACTCACTCATAAACTCACTCCATTGCCTCTGCCTGGCATTAAGATCCCTTTAAGTGAAGAGATGTTTTAAACTTTCATGGTCTGTTTTGAGCTCAAAGTTTTGCCCCAATAGATAGTGCCTTCAAAGTTTCAGAGCTAGCATTACAACTGCCAACTCTAAATCATGAGTAGCATAAAGCTCCTCATGTTTCTTCAACTTCCTTGATGCATACGCTATCACTCCTCCATCCTGCATTAGCACGGCCCCCAACCCTTTCTTCGAGGAATCCGTGCAGACTGTGAAGTCCTTTTCCATATCCAACACTCATAGAATTGGTGCACTAGTTAGTAACCTCTTCAGCTCGATGAATGCATTATCACATTCTTATGTCCATTCATACCTGACCCCCTTGCTCTAGAAAGTGGTGATGGGTTTTTCTATTTTAGAGAACCCTTCCACAAATCTTCGATAATAACCTTCTAGCCCCATGAAGATTCTTACCTCATGAGTATTTTTTGTCACTGGCCATTCCATAATGGCCTTTACCTTTTCTGGGTCCACAAAGATTCCTTCACCAGAAATGATATGAC